>PVIJ01003502.1:0-117122 GCA_004024925.1 Scalopus aquaticus
TCGCTGCCCGGCCCAGCTGCCCCCAACAGCCCCGACTGTCCCCTCGCTGCTCCCCAAACCCTGGCACGACGCATCCTGGTCACCGATCACCGCTTTGGAGAGAACCCCACTCCTCGGGACCTGGGTTTGCCCCGCCCAACCAAGCTGCTTTACTGGGCTGAGCACTCCTCCTCCAAATCTGGGGACCCCTCACTCTCCGGGGTGCACAGCCAGACACAGCCGGGTCTCCTGCTGCTCCTGCCATCACTTGGGCCACTTGGGCCGAGGGCTGAGGGGGCCTGGCTCCCCCCCAGCAGTGGGTGCCTCACGGCTGAAGAGGTTTGGCCCTGGGTCCCTGGAGGCACAGAAGAGGGGGGCTTTCTCTCTGGCTCCTGCTCCCCCAAGCCCAGCAGTCTCAGAGGCTGTGTCTCCACCCCGGGGATGCTGGCGGTCTTGGCCACATCGTTCCCCCAACCCTGGTCTCCTGCTTTCTTGGGAGCTGGAGCCCGCCTGCCCAGACTCCAGGAAAGCACCCAGAAAGGAAAGGGGGCGCAGGGGCGCCCTTGCCTCTGTAGGGCAGGTCCCCAGGGCTGTGGAATGGCGAAATCGCGTGTCTTCACACTACACCCTGTAAAGAGCTTCTTAGTTCCCAGCCCCAAAGAACACCCAGCAGCTCCAGGTGTGCCCAGGGAGGAAACACACGCACCCAGAACCAGGCTGGTTTCTCTGTTGGGGCAGCAGAGCGGGGAGGGCAGCCACGTGCCCGGGGCACACTCGGCCAGCAGGAGGGTCATGGGCGCCTCTCCAGGCCCGTCCCCGCAAGCCCCTGTGGCCTCCAGCGGGTGCAGAAGCGGGGAGGTTCCTGCAGCCCCTGCGGCTCCTCAAGCCAGCCCCTCTGCCTTTAAATCCCCTCCTCCAAGGCACCAGACCCCCGAAGCAGGGGGGCTAAGGGCCCTATGCCCTCAAAATTGCAATAGGGAACCAAGCAGGTTGGCCGAGCACCCCGGCCCGCGCAGAACCAGAGTCGTGCTTCGTGCAGCCCCAGAGCCCCCTTCTGGGAAGTGTGGCCCAAGCCGGCAGTACTCAGTCCTGAGCCAACAACTCCTTGCTGTTCTTTGTCAAGCTCTCCTCCAGCGTGCCCATTTTCAAAGCACCCCAGGAGATGGAAAAGACCTTTGGGGGATCTGAAGTGCGCCGGCTTCTCCCCACCCCCCCAGCTCCAGCTGCCCCGCGGGGCCCGCAGGAGGCACAGCCCGCCCCGCTCGCCGGGCTCTGCTGACCTAGCTCCTGCGTGTGTGCTCACCAGACGCCCGGGTGACGCCACCCAGCAGGTTTATTCCCGGTCTGTCTGCGTCCGCTGGGTTCCCGCGCCGACAGCGCGCAGTCTCCCCCCCGGGATCCGGGGTCTGTGCCCCCCGTGTTGCGCGGCGCCTTTCCCGTGTCTCTTCCCGGTCACGGCCTCTCAGAGTGGAGGGCCTGACAGATGGGGCGCGCGCACGCGGACACCTCGGATGTCCTTGGTCCCCCTTAAAAAGGGAAGGCTGGGAGCAGATGCCAGGAACTCAGGAGGAAGTGGGGTGGTGGTGATGGGGAGCAAATCCTGAGTGAGGGGCTGAAAAAGAACGGGCATTATGGACGGGAGGCAGGGGCTGGGGGCGGCGCACACAGTGCTGCGCGGGGCGGGGATGTCGGGGTGCCGAGGGAGGGGCGCTTCGCCCCGTGTCACCTGTTCACAGAGTGCTGCTCACGACAACGCGCCCTCCGTGGCGAAGGACACGGCGCGCCCGCCACCCCGCCGCCGCTGAAGCCCCGGCCCCCCAGGCCGCAGAGCGCGCGGTGCGCCCCTGTGCGTGCGCGCGTGCGTGCCATGTGGCTGCCCGGCCGGGGCTTGCCCGGCGGCTCCGGTCGGTCCGAGTGACCCCAGTGGCGGCGCTGGCGGTCCTGGCCGCGGAGGCAGGCGACCGGGCGGCAGCAGGAGCTGGGCTGTGGGAGGCTCCAGTCCCGGCGGCAGGCGCAGCCGGGAGCGTCTGCGACCCCTGCCCGGTCAGCAGCGGGCCTTGGCCGGGACGCCCTCTGTCCCTGCCCCCTGAGGCCGGCAGCAAGACCCGGGACGCTGCCTGTGGCCACGCAGTGTGAGGGCTGCTGCTCTCGCAGAGGCTCAGCCGGAGACGCTCCGGGCAGCCCCCCGCCTCCGGGGCCGAGGAGTGGCGCAGCGCTGGGCGGCCGCGGGGCTCCGGGCGCAGCCCCCTAACCCGACACGGCCCCACCCCTGACTCTCTAGGCCTTACACTGGGGAACCGGGCCCCTCTCTCAGTTTTATCCATTGGGCCCCAACTCCAGCATCAGAAGTGGGAGGTGAAATGAGCTCTCCCACCCACTTTTGGGCAAGTCCCACCTCCAGGCCCGGAGCGAGGCGCTGCCCTGGCAGCCTGTCCTGGGGGCCGCCTGCCGTCTCCAAAGGCGCACACGTCCCTGACCGGAACCCGGACCCCACCCCCACCCCCGTCCCCCACAGCCTGCCAGAATGTCTCTTTGTACCCAGTAGCCCCGACAGCCGTCTGTCCCTCTGTGCCTGTGTTCCGCTGTACATACTTCCTGCTGTGCCCCCTGCCCCCACAGACCCCTCCCCATTGGAGAGATGCCTCTCTAGGGAAAGGCAAAGCCAGGGTGGCTGCACCCAGCGACTAATCCAAATGGCAAATATTTTGTAACAAAATAGCCCAGAGGTATTTTATCTGTCAATTCATAGAGTTTTAGAGATTATATTGAAATATGTCACTTGAGCAAACAATGCTGGCTTTGCTGCTTTTGTTTTATTAAATGGGGTGTGCGAGGGCGGGGAAGGGGGGAGCTGGGGTGCGGTGACCCTAAATTGGAGACTCTCACTGGCCAGTTTGAAGCAAGAGGGCATTCTGCTGCCCTTGAGATCTTTGAGGGGTGCAGGGCCCCAGGCCGCTCTGCTCTGACTGCAGCAATGTCAGGGTGACGGCCTCCAGCCCTTTCTTTTTTTTTTTTTAAAGATTTATTTATTTATGCATACAAGCTGGGGTACAGGCCAGAGGCGTGGGGCGGGGAGAGGGTTCACCAGAGACAGAACAGGGAGCAGCACAGGCAGATCAGAAACACACTGCTGAGGGGAGCAGCGGGCGAGGCAGGAGAGGTCTGCCGCGCCATGTGGGCATCTCCCTGGCCGGGCGTCGAACTCGCATCGCGGCTGCCGACAGCTCCACAGTGCAGCGTTTAACCGCTGCGCCACAGGGGAGGCCCCCTCCAGCCCTTTCTTGGGCTTCCGAGGAGGCTTGGATCCTGGGGTGCAGCTGCAGGCCGGGAGGTTGACCCCCAGGCGTACACACGCAGCCAGGGGCCAATGGAGAGGGGGCTGCAAAGGGAACAGCTGGTTCTGGAGGCAGAAGCACCACTACTGCCCACATGCCTCTTGGCAGGGTGAGGGGGCTCCTGTCTGTCCTGCTTCACTTTCTGCAGTGAAAACTTAGGGTACAGTTGGGGGTGGGGTTCCCCGCACATGTTTGGTCACCAGCCGAGGTGACTGTCACCAGACATCAGCTCCCAAAGCCTGCCCTTCTAATCGTGGGGTCTGGCTCGACAAGCCCTGGGGTGTACTCTTGCTGCAATGGGGGGGGGTGTGAGGAAGGTTCAGGTAAAGGAGTGGGGGTGCATGAGTCAGGGCACAGAGCAAACACAGCCAGAGCCCCCCACTGCACCAAGGCCCCCAGCTGAGTGCTGGCCGGAAGCCAGGCCCTGCAGGGGAGCTGCTGTGACAGGCGGAACCGGGGTGCAGCCAAGGGCGCTCGCCAGGTGTGGCAGACGCGATTTCTCCGGGCAGGGCAGAGGAAAGAACCTTCTAGCAAAGCTGCCGCCTCAGAGGCACCCCCCAGTGGGAGAAGAGCAACTTGCTAGGACGCTGATCTGGGACCCCCCGCAAACAGGGCCTCAGCCCGCCTGGTGATTGAAACTGACCACCCAGAAATCCGGAGAGCCCCCGAGACCGGCTTCCCTCGAGCTTGTTAAAGTAAAAAGGAACAAGCGCCTCACCCTCCTTCCAGGAAGCAGGAAATTCCAGACCCCTGGGACCAGCTGTGACCCGGCCCCTCCTGGGAATTCTCTGACCCAGGAAGCTGAGGGTCGGCCCCTTGGGAGCTGAGGGCCCAGCTAAGCCCAGGGGTGGGGGTGGCCTGGAGCCAGAGGGCCCCTGCTGTCTGTGGGGGGCTGGGGGGGCGGCCCCCTGCTCCAAGTCCTGGGGTTATTGGGGGGTGACCACGCCTTCCGTGAGCCCTCAATGCAACTCTCAGGGTGCTGCTCAGCACGTCTGCCCTGCGGGGACCCCGAGGTGAGAAACTCGGCCTCATCAGCCATTGAGGAGGATGTTTCTTGTGAGGGGTCCTAGGATTTCGGGGTTTCTGGCTGAGAGCGATGGGCCAGAACCAGCCGCCCGAGCATGGAGCCAGGGACAGTTCGGGCAGCTCAGACTCAGGCAGCCGCACGGGCGCTGGCCGGGCACCCGCCAGCACAGGGAACAGTGAATGGGACACCCTGTCCCGAGGAACACACAGAGGGGGGGCATCGAAAATGAACGGGGGGCTCTTTTCACGGGCTGGGGCGGCAGAGGTGAAGGGGAGGGCCTATTTTCGAGTAAACATTCAAGGGTGGCCTCTGAGGAGATTAATTCAACAGGGTGAGGTGAGCTGTTCACCTGAGGGCAAGCGAGCTGTTCAGAGGCCACTCTGTGGGGTGGGATGAGCAAGCGTTGGGGGCAGAAACGTGGGTCTGCTAGAATCCAAACGCTGCTTAAGTCACCATTCTGGCTCTGCAGGTCAGCCTCATCAATACAGAGCCGGTTAGGCCAAGTCAATCAATCAACCATTGACACCACAGGGGCGCCTCTTAAGCTGAACGAGAGCAGCTCGCATCTCCTAGGACGTGAGTATGCGCTACTGAGGCACGACCAGGAGAGGCTGGGGAGCCGTTGACTGATGTGTGTCTCTGCCCCAGAGAATTAGCAGCAGAATGCCTTGTTAACACTGTGTGTGCCGGTGCCCTTTAAATTCACCAGCCCTCGGGGCCGGCCATTGTCTGTGCCACTGCATGAATGGTAGAAGCATTCACTAAAACACACACAAGTCCTGAACGACTGGATATTAAAAAAACTGTAATATCTCTCATAAAACACGTGACACTTTCACCAAATCAATGTGTAAAGCTTCTAGACTGAGCACGATCAAAGAAATAGCTCCTAATAGTTCCAAATAAATCCACCGGGGCGTGAAAAACCGGAGACTAGATGAACACGTATTAATATGTGAGCGGCCACCTGATACTGGTGACAGAAACACGTACTGATATGTGAGCGGACCACACAGTGTTAAACGAGACAGGTGCCTGAAGGCCAGTTTATCAAACTTCAAACAGTGGGCCATGAAACTGGGCTATAAATTTAACTGGGATTTGCAGACTCCACTTCCCAAAAGTTTAGATAAACATGCTTTCTTCCTCCTAATTGTTTTCTCCTTATCCTCTGACCCGGAAAAACTGATTCTGCAAAGTAAAAACTCTCACTAAATAGAAGGGCCAGGTCTGCCTGCTCCGCAGCCTTCTGCCAGAATAGTTTGCTCCACGACTCCCGTGTACCTGTGTGGTGTTGCCCGACGCAACACAGAAAGGGGCCAGTCTGCCAAAGGGCTGTTTCCTGACATCGGAATCTACTTACTTGAAATTTCATATTAAATCTTACTTGCGGGCCTCCCCGGTGGCGCAGC
Organism: Scalopus aquaticus; assembly: GCA_004024925.1. Classification (NCBI taxonomy): domain Eukaryota; kingdom Metazoa; phylum Chordata; class Mammalia; order Eulipotyphla; family Talpidae; genus Scalopus; species Scalopus aquaticus. The sequence goes on from PVIJ01003502.1 coordinate 5,754, forward strand.
GGTTGAGCGCTGCGCCGTGGAGCTGTCGGCAGCGGCGATGCGGGTTCGACGCCCGGCCGGGGAGAATCCCACATGGCGCGGCAGACCTCTCCTGCCTCGCCCGCTGCTCCCCTCAGCGGTGTATTTCTGATCTGCCTGTTCTGCTCCCCACTCTGTCTCTGGTGAACCCTCTCGCGGCCCCACGCCTCTGGCCTGTACCCCAGCTTGTATGCATAAATAAATAAATCTAAAAATAAATAAATCTTACTTGGGAGCACTTAAAAACCACCTTTAGAGGAAGCAATAAAATTGGGCTTCTTCTAGAAAGCCCAGAACAGGTGGTCACCATACCTGTGAGGAGGAGGCAGGTGACTCAGTGGGCAGGAAGTGGGGCTGGTGCTCAGGGCTGGGCCGCGGAGAGAGCCCCAGCACCAGCGCAGACCCTGAGGGCAACCCCGGGGACCAGCCCCAGCCCCAGAGAAGCCGCTGCCGCAGCAGGGTGAGGGAGCGCGGCCCCATGGGGCGCCGTCAGGGCCTGCGGGGGGGGCTCCGACCCCTCCTCACTACACCTGCCAGGCAGCCCCAGGCTGGTCATTTAAAGTCATAGCAGGATGATGCCTCGGCCCACTGCCCACGGCGCTGGCTGACCTTTCACCCCTCGACATGAGACATGAGCGACATCAAGCGGCAGTGAGCCTGATGTCTCCCAGGCAGGGCTGGGGAGCGCTGGGCCTTGCCGCCCCCCTCTCCCCAGCCCGGGCGGACACGGCTGATGGGTCAGGAGCCGCCCCCGTCAGCAGGCGGCACTCGGGCGAAATTAACCTGCCACCAGGACGTCTGGCCCCTTGGCATCTGCTGCGCCACCTCGACGGGAGGCTTTTCCAGGGGAGGCAAAGGCGGCAGGAGGAGACGAGGACAGGTGTGGGCTGCCTGCCCCTCACAGCGCCACGGAGATGGTTCTGGACCGACGTTCGCTTTTTCCCTCGCTCGCCACAGCTCTGCCCTCCAATGCCAGGTAACGACCAGCCCAGGTACCCTGCCAACCCCCTGCCGCCAGCGGCCTTCCGTACTCAACTCACCCCCACCCGCCCGCTCCCCTCCTCTGACCCTCAGAGCAAGGCCTCAAGCCCAGAGGCAGGCGGGCCCCAGGGCAGAAGTGGGGGAGCAGGGGGGAGCATCCACCCCAGGGCAGGGTAGGTGCTGGGGCCTCAGGATGACTTGGCAGGGCAGGGAGGTGCCCCCTCCAGAGGCGAGCCCCAGCCAGGGCCCGGGGCTGCAGTGGCAGGCTTCATCCTGTCAGCGCCCCGCCCCTTCCCAGGGAGGCAGCGAGACTCAGGGATAGCCCCTGTGCCCCCAGCTCGGAGCCGAGTGACCCCTCCTGGAAAATTCCATTCTGGAAGAGGCTGGAGGACGAGGGAGCAGGGGGGAGCAGGGTGCGGGCGATGGGGAGGAGGGATGGGAACTCTCCTCACCCCTCCTCCACCCTCCCTGCAGGTCTGGCGGCTTCTTTCCCCAGGGAACCCCACTAGCCAGCCCCCTGCAGCTCGGCGCTTCCTGCTCCCAGGGCAGAACCTCAAGGCGGGCCTGGAGCAACACGAGACCGTCTCAGGGAGGGGGGCGCAGCAGGAGCTGCTCTTATTCCCACATTCCCAGCTTCCTGCACAGACCCCTGGGGGCCCCCAGTCTTTTTTCCTTTCAAGACAGCTGGGCAAGAAGAAGCATCCCCCTTGAGCCCCACAGGGGAGTAGGAGGCAGCAAGGGAAGCCTGACCCCACACAGGGAGCCCCAGGGCCACACACCTCAGACCTGGAAGCAGACGCTGAGCTGGCCCAGCCCCCGCCTTTCCCAGGGAGGTGCTGTGCTGTCGGCTTCAGAAGTCACAGCACAGCAGGCAAAACGGGTGCGGGCTCAAGCGGTGCGAACTTCCAGTTTTAAAGTAAACGGTCACGGGGCTGTGCCACAGGCATGGGGACTAGCGTCGCTGATATCTAGACGCACACGTGCAAAGTATGTGTAAGGGTGTTGCACATATGTGAATATGCCGACTGCCTCTCAACTGTGCGATCGAAATGGCTAAAATGGTACAGGTAATGTTATGTCCACCTTACCACATAAAAGAGAGACAGTAACAGACCCCAAAGTAAGTAAAAGAAAATAAAGACAAAATAAAAAATGAGATAGAAAATACATACGCAGGGGCCTCCCTGGTGGCACAGCAGGTAAAGTCTCAGCACTATGAAGCTGTCGGCAGCCACTGCAGCACAAGTTCGATCCCCGGCCAGGGAGCTTCCCACAGGGTGCAGCAGACCTCTCCTGTCTCCCCGCTGCTCCCCTCAGCAGTGGATTTCAGTGGATCCACCTGTTCTGCTCCCCATTCTGTCTCTGGTAGGTCCTCTCACCACCCCCACCCCCACACACCTCTGGTCTACACCCCAGCTCTTGTCTGCATAAATAAATCTTAAAAAAAAAAAAAGATGGATCAAGAAGATGTGGTACATATACACAATGGAATACTATTCAGCATTCAAAAATGATAAACACATGCAATTCGCAGCAACCTGGATGGAGCCAGAAGGATCATGCTCAGCGAAATAAGCCAGAGAGAAAGGGAAAACTATCGAGTGGTCTCACTCATACCAGTAATACAGGGGAACCAAACAAGAGAGACACCCAGTAAGGGAGGGGGAGGATAAGGGCTCAAAATGGGGAAGAAAAGAGCACAAGAGACGATGGTGATGGGTCACAGGTGAATCGGTGGTGGGTTACCCAAGGGGAATACACAATGTAAAAAATAGAAATTAAATATATAAATTAATATGTGTGTGTGTGTGTGTGTGAGCTGCATAGTCACAAAAGTCAGATAATAAAGACAGAGCTTTGTGACTATTTAAAAAAATACATACTCAGTAGAGTAGACGAAGACAAAAGTTAGTGGGAAGACACGATAGTGCCGTCGGCAAACCTCTGGTAAAACTGGTTATGAAGCGGTTGACACAGGCACCCATTGGCAGTGTGGGCACGGGGGTGTAAGCAGCTCTGCTGCAGAGACGTTTTATTAAAATGGAACCCCACACATAAACCAAACTGGGGGGTACTACATTTGAAACCTCAGCCAGAGAGCGAGATCCCAGAAAACTCACCAAAACTCCCGCGAGAACGCGAGAATCTTGCACAATTTTACTCTATGGTCAAGGGACCGGTAGCTCCGATCTCCTATTTGTGCTTTCAGAAAAGAGAAAAAGAGGGGCCTCCCTGGTGGTGCAGGGGTTGGGCGCTGTGCTGTGGAGCTGTCGGCAGCGCCCAGTGCGGGTTCGACGCCCGGCCAGGGAGATTCCCACATGGTGCGGCAGACCTCTCCTGCCTCGCCCGCTGCTCCCCTCAGCAGTGTGTTTCTGATCTGCCTGTTCTGCTCCCCACTCTGTCTCTGGTGAGCCTTCTCGCCGCCCCCCGCCTCTGGCCTGTACCCCAGCTTGAACAACAACAACAACAAAAGAGAGAAAAAGAAAGAAAGCCCAAACTCTTTTCGACGCGTCCTCCGTAAAAACAAAAACAAAGCCAGACTCGACACCATGCAGAAGAGGCCGAGCCGCTCCCGCGAATGAGCATAAAACCAAACTGTGCCCACAACTCCACAAACCGCAGCAAGCACGGGATGGTAGCAGCAGGGCGCCCACGGCTGAAGCTTGCCCAGGAATTAAAAGACGGTTCAATATTAGACTCTATTCCTATAACTCACCCCATTGTTCCAGGGCAGCCCCCATGTGAAACGGGGTGGCCTGAGGGTCTCACCCACCACTTAAAGGGACTTACAATGAGACTCACCGCAGGCGCACCCAAAAAGGGTGCTAAAGGGCTTACTACTAAAGGGGAAATGAAGAAATGAATAACTCAGGGAGAGAGATAAATGGGTAAATAGTCCTACCAGTTCCGCTGAGCAGGGGCCCCCACAGCACGCTGAAAGCCGTGAAAAACCAAGGCCCACGAGGCCCACGGTCTGGTTATAGACCAGGCCTGGCTGCTTACGCCACCCTCAACTCCCAGCATCCTCCCTCCGTGGTGATGCATCATGGGACTTGTAGTTCTTGGCATCTTGGCTCTCTCTGGTCTGGGGCAGGGCTGGACCCATAACCTGTTTGTGGGGTTTGCTGAGGACGTCCTTTCCCCCAACACGATTACCAGAGTGAAGGAGAAAAACAACGGCCGTGTCGAAAGCTGTAGTAAAAGCGATCAACGCAATCCAGTGCTTATCCTCTATTTTTTAATCTTTTGTTGAAGTAACATAAGCTTATGACATTCGCCAGGGTTTGGATGTCCATCGTTCTAAATCAGCGTCTGCAGACTACATTTTGCTCCCACTAAATCAGTACTTACTACCGATTTTAAAAACAACAGTAGCGTGGAACAGGAGGCAACGTCATAGCCTGGTAAGCGCTGTCTACCGAAACTCTCCATCAGCTTTCAAAATTCCTGGTGAAGTTAGATTTCCCTTCTCCACCAGGCAGCGGGTTCCACCCGCTTCCAGCGACCAAGGACAGAGGGAGGGGGACATCGGACGAGGAAGCTGGCCTTGCTCCCAGACTCCACCTATGTAAAAAAATCCTCACAAATCAAGAGGGGCGCAAACACTGGGCTCCGCTCAGCGGACAGCCTGGGCCGCCAGCTCTGCCCCCCTTGGCCTCACTGGCCTGGCCACTCTGGCCACTCTCTTGTGCCCACCTTCCTCCTGGGCACCTTCTCTCAACAGCTGACCGGGTCTCCACGTGGCTGGGGCCTTCGGGCCCGGGGTGTGCACTACCCCACCTCCTCCTGGGGACCCAGAGGACCTGCCCTGGCAAGGGAGGACAAGCCGCAGCAGGGAGAGGTCCCGGCGTCGGGCCAGTGCTCAGGCCTGGCTGCGAGATGGTCAGCGAGATGGTGCTGGCAGAGAACGCCGGGACCCGGCTGTGGAGGCGCTCGGGCTGCGCTCTCCTCACAGCTGTGGGCCGGGCACTGGCCGCTGCAGGGACCCGGGGCAGGGGCCCAGGCTCGCCTCCCTCTGCCTGAAGCATCGCCTGGCGATTCTACGCTGGCTCCCCCACGAGTCCGAGCCACGAGAGTGCGCTGGCCGTGCAGGTTGCCCAGCCCTCCCTGTGGCCCTGCATCTCTGTTGCTGGGCATTAAGGTTTCATCCCTGTCAGGTGCAACCAGCCCTCCTCCCTTCCCCGGCTGTCCTGTCCACGTGAGCCACACTCTTGGCCGTGGGGGAGCAGGCGTGTGGGGGCCCGGCTGCAGCCCTCGCCCGCCTGAGAGCAGGGAGAAGGGGCAGGCCCGGGGCGGGGCGAGGACCCTGGAGGGGCCAGGGTGGATGAGGCCGGGAGAAGGTGAAGGGCTCGGGCAGGAGAAGCACGAGCCGGCCTCTCTCCCGTGTGAGGCCGCTGAGGAGGGGCACACCTGACCCCTGTTCAGCTGATCTTGCCCTCTGGGGAGCCCTGGGCCTGATTTACGCATCTGCAGCTGCTTGACAAATGGCTCCAAACCACGGTGACTCAACATGGTAAAATGCATCCTCTCCCTGCGAAGTGGGAATTCAGGCCACTGCTGGCCGCCCCGGCGCAGGCCTCCGAGTTGCAGGCTGTGCCAGCCAGGCCTGCGGTCACGAAAGGCTGGCCGGGCCGGGAGCCTCTCCGCAGGGGTGCACCCCCTGGCCACAGCCGGGAGGCCCTGGGCCGAAGCCTGTGTCCCCTCCTGGGCCTCTCCAGGGCTGCTGGGGTGTGCACGAGGTGTGGTGACTGGCTTTCCCGTCTGATCTAGCGACCCAGGCGAAGCACAAGCCTCACGTGGCTGGAGGCAGGGTCACTGTCACCCCAGCCCACCCTGTGGTCAAGGGCAGGAACGCGGAGGTGAGGACCAGAGGGGGCTTGCGGGAGTGGGCGAGGTGGCCGCAGCCCTCTTCGTGGAGTCCTTTGTGCCTCTGGCTATTTTCGGGAGCGCTGAGCTCCCTGCACTGTGCTCTCTCCCTCAGCCCTGCCTGGCTTCTTCCTTCCAAATTCCACACCTCTCTCCTCTGGGCCTGAGTTCATGCCCCTCTGCACCCCCCACCCCTTATGATCCTGCCCCAAATCCTGTTCCCATGCTGCTGTCCGCTCACCTGGCAGCCGAGGACTCACTGACAGGCCGTAGCTTGGCGCTGGCTGGCCTGGTGGGCGTGGGGAGGGGCTCTGTCCTGCGGCCCAAGAGCCCGCACAGCTGGGGACACAGGGCAGAAGTGCGGGCCACAGTGGACACAGCAGAGACAAGGCCCTGGCTGGACGTTAAGAGGTGGCCAGAGCGGGCCCAGACCTGGAGGTGGGTTGGGGAGTGAGTTGGAGGTGGGGCCCAGACATCTCCTGGAGACCCCAAACCAAAGCCCGCTTCTCTGGGGCTCTGCATGGAGCCAAGGGGAGAAGCTGTGAAAGTGGGGTGCCAGTTGAAGGAGCACCTGGTCCTACCCTAGAGCCTGGCACCCAGGCTGCAGGGAGAATCTGCTCCTCAGCACCCAGAACTCCCCTTGCTGGGCAGGGGTGGAAAGGACCCGGCACGTTCTCGGTGCCTGCCCAGGGAAAATGACTCTGGACAAGGAGGGGGCTCCCAGGAGGCAGGAGGCATGGTCCAGGCCGAGGCCAGTGCCAGGGCTGAGCAAGGGGACACACGCAGCTGAGCAGCTGGGACAGCAAGCCCAGAGACCCCAGCAGCCCTGGGGAGCCGCTCCGAGGAAGCAGCCCGGGGAGGAGGGGGCTGCGTGGGAGGAGTTGGGGCGCCAGGAAAGCAGAGACCATCTTCGCCTCACAGGGGGAGACACGTGGTCACATCAAAATGCCTTTGTCTAAAATAAGGGGGGCAGGGGTCATCACTCAGCTCCTCTGGGTGGCCTGGTGGCCTTGGGGGGCAGGACAGAGCCCAAACGTCCGAAGTCCTCACTGGTTCTTTGGGCTTTGAAGGTCACTTTGCCGTGGGGGCGGGAAGGGCTGACATCAGATCAAGCTTGAAACGCAACCTGGCCGCCCTGCTTCTTTGGGAAACAGAAGTGCTGGGGGGAGTGGGAATGACCCGGGGTAACAGCAGCAGCAGAGGTGGGGAGTCCGTGTGTGAAGCAGGGAGGGGCCCTCCCCTGGGGCCTGCCTCCAAGGCACTGGGCCCTCTTGGAACCCGGCTGAGTCCAAAGTCTGGTAAAGGTGGTGCCCCCTGGAGGGGTTTGCTGATGAGAATGAATAGCCCAGGGAAAATGCTAAGTTTGCAGTTTGGGGTGGAGATTCTGATGAGAAATAAAAGGGACTGAAGGAATAGAGGAATCAGTCGCCATGATGCAGGAATGGAAGAGGCAGTCGCCATGCTGAAGGAATAGAGGAAGCAGTCACCATGATGTAGGAATGGAAGAGGCAGTCGCCATGCTGAAGGAATAGAGGAAGCAGTCACCATGATGTAGGAATAGAGGAATCAGTGGCAGAAAATGTAGCAGCCAAGATTGAGAGTTTGGAAATCAGATGCCAGTAGTTTTGAGCTACCAAGATATAGACTGAGCGTTTTTGAATCTTCAGTGACTTTGGGGCCGGCGACTTTGGAGGCTTTGCAAGTAGCTGAGCGGTGGAAACTGCTCCCAGTTTTGTCTTTACTGCAGCCGAAGGAAGAAGGCAGAGGCTGGAAGCGGGCGCCTTCCTAAAAGGCACGAGTGCAGTCTGTGGGGCCGCCTGGCCGCTGTAGTTGCTGTTTGCAGTGTTGTTGGCCTGGTGCTGCGCTGGGGCACCACGGCAGCTCCGGGAGCATCTCCAGTTGTGTTGTGTCGTCCTAGTGAGTTGGAACCTGGCCTACAGTCTGATTGTCGTGCGTCTGCAGAAGCAGGAAGATGCCATTTTGGAATCGTGGCCTATTGTTTGGAACTCCATGTCTGCAGTGGTGGGAAGACGCCCCTTTGTTACTTTTCTGGGACTTAAAGGACTGGACATTGCTTTAAGTAAAGTAAACGGCCATATGTGACTTCAGTAATTCTTGGCTTTTCCCTGTTTGTTAAATAAATCCCATTGTTATTGTTCCCTAAGCCTGAGTAGTCTTGCAATTGTGTGCGGGTAAGCAATTTGGGCACTGCCTTTGGCCAATTTTGAAGCCCCATTTTCCCGATATTACCCTGAGGCCACGAGGTTCCCTCCTGCGCAAGTCAGGGTTGACCAGCTGGCCCGGAGGGTCTCAGCTCTTCCTTGAGAGCACAGGTTACGAACTCAAGTGTCTTCAAAGGTGACTTTGAAAAGGTCAGGAATGAGGAATAGGGAGCCTGTGGGGACGGGAGAGGCCCAGAGGCACCCACCTAAAAACGCTTTTACAAAGTGCCCTGCAGCCAAACAAGCGTAGCTGCCAGGGGAGGCCCCCGGCTTCCTGTGCGCAGCTCCAACAGCCAAGGAGGTGAGTTCAACACCGACCCCAGGGGGTAACTGCACACCTGCCTCTCTGCGCACAAGCCCCCGTGCACACACCCAGCGGGAACGGGTTCCGCAAGCTGCGACGTGGCCTGATGTCCCTTTCCCGAACCCCTGCTCCCTCAGCCCCCACGCACCCATGCAGAACTCTCTGGACTCAAGGCCTCTGGTGCTGAGTCCACGTTAGAAGGCAGAGGGAGGGGCAGCTGCACACCTGCCCCCAGCCCAGCTGCCCCTGTGCTGGCGCGTACAGCCAGGGGGCCTGGGCCAGCTGAGAGTCCCAGATTCCTGTGCAGTGGGAGAAGATGGGACAGGGCATTGGGGCCGTGCGCAGACGGACTTCAATTCCGGGCCATCCCGCACAGATGTGCAGAACCACTTGGTCCTCTTGGTTAAAAGGGCCAAAATGCTAACGACCCAGCTCTCCAGGAGGTGGCAGCTCGTGGAGAGCGCTTCTGCTTCCATGTCCTCAGCAGCAAGCAGACTCTCCTGGGGTCAGAGAAGGGAACGTGAAAAACGTAGTTGTCTTCCAGAGGCAAAGGCTTCCCCCACCCAGAGAGGGCAGGTCAAGGGTCCTCAGGGGCTGACCTTGACAGGGCTGGGAAGGCAGCACTGCTCCCCTGTGCCACCAGGCGGCAGCAGAGGGCAGCATGCCCATCCACTGTGCCCTCCCAGTCTCGAAAATGAGAACAAGCTGCTGAAACAGGCGTCCTCTCCAGCCCTTTCTCCTCCTTCTTCACACCGACTAATCCAAGCAGGGTGCACCCGAGAGCACAGAGTAGTCCAGAGGGAGGCAGAGGGGACTGTCGCAGCTCGGGAACCTGCTAGTAGTCAGCCTGCAGCGTGCTTGTTCTCACAAACTGAAAACCCCTCAGAGAGCAGAGTGAAGGATAATGGATGCTCCAGGATGGCCTGGGGGCTCTGGCGGATGGAACTCACCCTAGATTTTTACTCCTGTCACTGGTGTGGCTCTGGCTGACATCTCCTCGTTCAGCTCCCAAGTCCCATCCAGGAAACCACCCCGAGGGGCCTAGCCCTCCCCCGCTCCTCTCCTCACTTCCCTCCTGAACTCAAGATCATCAGATTTTGCCAACCCGGCTTACCTCTTCCAGGAAGTCTTCCCAGACAGGAAAGGACCTGGGATGGGATGGGGAATGTGGGGAGGGGGTGTGGGCCACACACACACCTGTCTGTGGGGACCAGGGACTCCAGACTCTAAGGGAAGGTGCAAGCACAAAGGGTCCAGAGAGGCCATCTGGCCAGAGGAGTGTGGGCAGGCAGGGGAAAGACCAAGGCGTGGGCACCATCTGGGGAGAGCTGCTCCCCCTCCATCGGGGAGACCCCTCTCCCCACAAAGACAGCGTGACTGAGCAGAAACAGGCACGGCAAAGAAGGCTGCGCACCATGGCTGGTGACCAGAAGTGTTTGTGAACTAGGGCAGGAGGGTGTGATGGGAAGACACTGGACTAGCCTGAGAACAAGGAACCGGGTTTTCACTGTATGTCGGCCCCGAGGAGCTGCGTGAAGTTGAAAAAGTCACTTTATCTCTTTGGTTCTCGATTACTTCCTCCATGAAGTCAGGGGTTTGGACAAAAGCAAGATGATGGATGGAGCGGCCCGAAGCACTGTGGAAGGATTGGGGGGGGGGGGACGGGGATCGGCGATCGATTGGCAATGTCTGCCGCGGGTGCAGCAGCGAGGACAGAGGCAGGTTTGCGGAGTCCGGGATCATCGACGAGTCCCTTCTACTCCCACACCGTGTGAGCTGATGACAATGCCACGGGAGTGTGTGAGCCAGGGTCACCTCGAGGGCTGCCTCTGGGGAATTCAGGACGGTGCTGGTGTGTGAAGACTCCCTCCTGGCAGTTTCTCTAGTTCCTTCCCCGTGTGCCCCGGAACGCTAAGCCTAGTGCCCCCCATGCAAAGTCAGGATCCTGTGCAGGGCATACAGCGGTCACTTCTGACACAGTGTGTCTGTCGGGCCCTCTTCCTAGACCTTGGCGTGACCCTCTGGAGGCCCAGATGTAGTGGACTCCGACAGCCGGTCCCCACCAGGCCATGTGCCCCCATTGGATGGCCCATTCCAAGAAGACACCCCCTTTATAAATAAGGTGGTATGTTCCAACAGGGAGTCTCTTCACAGCGTGGCGTGTGCAGTGGGCCATCTCCAGCCCCCAGGAGGAGCTGCTCCAGCTGGGGAGGGGAGAGGAGTCTGGCCTCAGCTAGGGGACGTGGGCAGCGAGAGGCTCTTGGCAGTGCTGTGGGGGGCAGAGGGGACGGTTGTCCGCCGGGGGTAGAGGTGGTTCTGGCTGAGGCGCCTGGCTCGGTAGCCACTTGGCTTCTGGCCACATCTTACAAGTGGGTCTCCTTCTCCCCAGATATGAGTCCCCCCTTTGCAGGGGAGGGTCTGTAGTCCTGGCTGGAGCCACCATCCAGAGGCAGGCGCTGCCTGGGCTGGGGCAGGCTGGGGTCCGGGGTGACGAGCTGTCGCAGGCGCTATGGAGAGGAGGGAGAGGGTGCAGGGGTGAGAGAAGCGAAGATGTCTCCTCAGGTCTGTGTCCCCAGGGCCCACACAGAGCCCGGCTCCTGGGCAACGCAAGACAGTGTGAGTGAAGAGAGAGTGTGAGCAGAGGGAGGAGGCAATGACACGGTGACCTCGAGGGCCAATGGCCTGGGCGCCAGGGGCTCCGGCCGACTGCCTGTGCAGTCTCAGAGAGGCCATTTCGCCCCTCTGTGCCCCTCTGTGCAAAATGCAGATGGGAGCAGCACACACCGCTGGAGCAGTGCCTGGCAGAGACTCGTGGCCGCTAGGGTCTCTGCCTTCTTATTGCTATTCTTATCCTTTCTATTATTCCATCCTCAGCAAGCATCTATTTTATGTCTTCTTCTTATGGGTAGTACTATTGCTATTGTTACTGGTGCCCTCTGCTCCCCTCTTTCTTGCCTTGAATGCTGACGTGATGACTGGAATCATGAAAACTTTTTGAGACCATGAGGCCCGAGGTGATCAGGATGATGATGGAAACACGACAAGCTCAGGATGGAGCAGAGACGCAGGGAGATTCTGGGCCCTGCCAGCCTTTAAAAGCAGCTGAACCAAAAGCCAGGGTCCCCTCTGGCTCTTGACAGAGAAGAAAAAAATGACGCTTCTTTGCTCATTGCAGGTTGGGTTTCTTATTTGTAGGCCAGACTGACTTCTCCAAGTGGAGTGTCTTTGTTTTGTGGGATGCTGGCTATATGACTTTCTAGGAAGGCCTGTCCTGAACTCTAAACCCTAGAAGAGTTTCAGATAAGAAGCCAGGAGACCGTGGCTGGAATGAGCCATGCTAGCTGGTTCCCAAGAGCAAGGAAGCTGAGCGCTGCCAGCCTGTCTGGCCCCACTGATGGGCCAGTGTGAGATGCGGCTTTCCCCCCAACCTTGGACGGTTTCCCTCGGTTAACCTGCCCCAGGGATCTGTGTGCGGAGAGAGTCTAAAGGTTCAGGATTCTGGGGCTTTAGAATATTCCTGAAAATGAAGCCACTGGACCCTTCTCTTTAAGATCCCATTAGACTGAAGGCGCCCACACTCAGGACTGGGCCTCAGCTGTGTGTCCTGCCCGAAGTCCAGCCCCTCTCACACCCCCTTAATGCATCGCGCCCCTGGCCCCACCTTCGTGAAGGAGCCCTGGGTCTTCAGGAGCGTGATGACGACGAAGAGGGGGACACAGACCATGGAGGAGAGAGCCAGGAACCAGCCTATGGTGTACCCCCAGAGGGGGTACACGTACACGTTGTTGTACTTGAGAGGTGTGTACTTGCTCAAGGAGAAGAAGAAAGTGGCCTAGAAGAGGAAGGGGCGGGCATGGGCGAGATGGGAGCCATGCAAATCTCCCGAGACGGGGATGGGGGGCCCTCACAGATCATCCCACCCATCAGGGGGATCCTCCCCGCGCCCCTCTCGTTGAGGACTGGAACAAAAGGAGGTATAGGGGCAGGAGGCAGAAGGAGGAGCTCAAAGCAGGCAGGTGGAAAGGGGGCAGGTGGGCGGGCGCTCCGGGAAAGGGCGGCAGGAGCTGGGCAGACGCCAGGATGGTGAAGCGCCGGGTGACCGAGATGCCCCAGGGGAGGACAGGGAACCAGCATGGCGGGACGGGCCAGCACCCGGGGACACTGGACAGCAGGAAGGAACCCAGGACTCGGGCGTCGTGTGCCCCGTCCGCTCTGCTGGCAGCAGGAAGGAAGGAGGCACGTACCAGGCAGAGGCCAGGGGTCAGGAAGAGCCAGCAGACCTTCACCAGGGGCCACGGCCGGTAGCCGATCATGTCCTCGACGTTGTCGTAGAAACGGTTGGCGCCTGCTCAGGCGGGGGCGGGGGGCATGAGAACGGGAGGGGCAGCTCGAGGGCTTGGGAAGGACCAGCTGGCTCGGCGCTGCCCCACCCCGAGCGGGAGACTGACCAGGGCTTGGCCACAGCGCAGGGGCAGGAGGAGAAGGGGCTGCCCCAGCAAGCAGGGTGCCCTCAAGAGCACTCCACGCCCAGCACAACGTCTCCCTGACCAGGGGTGAAGACCCCGCCGACGTGACGGCAGCAAGGGCGCAAGGGCTACACAAATGCTTGTGCATCTGCGCAGCAGGTGAGTTCGATGTCGAGGGAGCACAGCCAGGCCCGCCGCTCCCAGCGCGCAGCACGCACAGGACCAACACGCCCAGAGGCCAGTCTCGGAAGGAGCCAGCCCCGGCGGCCGGCGAGGGCCTGATCGGTGTTTGTGCAGACTCTGTCTCTGCTCTGTGATACGCTCCGGGTCCACACTGGCTCTGAGGGCCAGACGTGGCCAGTCCCCTAAGAGCAAGGGCCACGGGTTGGGAGGACACTTGGGGCCCCGCTAGCTTCTCCGCCAACAGAAACTCCTCCCTGCTGCCCCATGAAATGCCACAGTAAAGGGTCTGCCCCTGGCTTCTAAACTTCTCCCCAGTTAAAAACCCAACATTGCTGTGTGGTGTAACCGACGGAGGCCCTCCCCACTGACCGCTCGTGGTGACCGGGTTTGTCAGATGCTCTGAGAGCAGCTTTGAGAAGCTGAAGGAGAAAATCAGGACGACCTTAGCTGCTTGAGGTGGGAAGGAAGGAGACTTCTTCCAGGAGGGGGAAAGACACCAGATCGAGGGCAGAGGGCAGGAAAACACACCTTCCTGCTCGAGGCTTGTCCTCCACACAGCACCCACTCACCCTGTCCACCCTGTGCCTCAGCCCAGGGCCGCGCAGCCTGAGGCCCAACCTCTGAGCCTCACTTCTCCCCACCCTCACCCCCCAAAGGCTGCTGGCCCGTGGTGGGACAGCGCAGGGACACCAGGCAGTCTGGGCTCAAAACGGAGGATTTCTCCGCTCTTGTTATCAGGCCCGAAACCAGCAGGATGTCCTGTTCAGCACCCTGGCTAGTGCCCCAGCACTGCAGCAGAATGCACCGCAGTCTAAGAAAATGCGTGGAAGATGGTGTCCGAGGAACGGGCGCCAGCAGTTGGGCTGGAGGGGGGATGTGTCTGTCCCTAGCACTCAGGGCTGGGCAGTTTGAGCCGAGTCTCCAGGACCCTTGGCAGGAGACCTCAGAAGCAGCGGAGGGAGTCTCCGGTCTGCGGGAGTATACAAGCAAAGCCTAGCGAGAATTCTGACAGGGGCCGCGGGGTTTACGGCCCTGAAGGCCCTTCTGACCAGGCCTGCTGTTTCAGCAAGGCCATTATGTGCAGTCACGCTCATGCCAAGGAGCTTAGTTGTGTGGATGAGAAAAGCAGAGGCTTAGCTCAAGGCCCTGGCCGGCGAAGGCCCCAGCGATGGGCGCACCTCCCTGCAAGAACCAGGACAGCAACACAAAGACCTATGGCAGCCAGCGGGCCAGAGCCCCCGTCCTCGCCCTGGAACACCCCCAGCTGGGTCCTGGAAGCCCCCCAAGCCCCCCACTTACCATACACCCAGCTGATGCAGACGACCTCGAAGAGCGCGAGGAAGAGCAGGCAGATGCCGCTGGACGCGTAGTAGTCGAACAGCTGGAAGACGTACATTCCGCCCTGCGGGGAGGCGAGCCGCGGCCCGCGTGGGCGGTGGGCGGTGGGCAGGGCCCGGGCCCTCCCGGGCCCTCCTCGCACCTGAGGGCGCCTGCCCCGCAGCCCGCCTCGGGCCCCTCCGGCCATCCGGCCATCCGCAAGGACCCTTCCGCCCGCCCAGCGCCCCGCCTCCCCGCGCTCCCGGCGTGCCCCTGCCCCGCGCTGGCCAGAGGAGGACAGGCCGGCCCTGGGGTGCTCTCGGGACCGGGCCTCTCCTCTGGGGCTGTCTGGGTGGTGGGAGGTGAGCCCGAAGCTGCGGCCGCCCTCCCCAGGGCCAGAGGGAACCAGGCCTTGCAAGGGTGAGGTCGCCAGAGGGAGGTCGGGAGAGGGGCCCTGGGCGCGCCTCAGAGCGTAGCTTCTCCACCTCCTGACCCCCGATGTCCCACCCTCCTCGCCAGCGCGTCTGCACCCAAAGCACCAGGGCGGTCCCAGCGCACGGCCCTCCCGCCCTCCTCCGCCTCGCCGTGAAGTGCGGAGAGAGCAGAGCAGGGCCGGGGCGGCCGGGCGCAGCCTCAGCCCGCTCACCTCGGTGACCAGCAGGAGCCCGAGCAGGTAGCACACGACGGCGATGGCCAGGATGAGGAGCTCGCGCCGCCCGCCCCTCCGCAGCTGCCTGGGGAACATGTCTGTGGAGGCCGTCACCAAGCACTCCACGCAGACGAACTGCGGACAAGGGCGCGGTGAGGGCTGCCCCGCGGCCCGACGCCCTCTCCCTGCTCGCCAACAGTGCAGGGGGCAGGAAGGGGGTGCAGGGGGGGCAGCCCTTCCCTTGGCCGCATCTCCACAGCAGACGGGCCCCGCAGTGAGGCTGGAGATTTGTTCTGCCCCCAAGATTTCAGGGACAGGTGGGGGAGCTTGAGCTCAGCAGCTGGAAGGAGGCTGGAGGGACACTTTCGGGGCTCCATGTATCGGGGAGGTCAAGCCGCGGGGGATAAAGCGAGAACCTCCTCACAGATGTTCTCCTCGAAGTGGCTCACCCAGCCAGCCACGAGGACAAACCCTGGGGCAGCACAGGGGTCCCCTAAATGCAGGCCCAGGGAGAGAGCTGGGGGGTTCCGGGAGAAGCAGGGCGGCCGGGGTAAGCGGGGTAAGTGGGGGAGCGTGAAGCGGGGCGCGGGGCGGGGCAGACCTGGCTGTCCAGCCCGAGGAATATGAGCATGACGAAGAAGAGGCAGGACCACAGCTGGGACAAAGGCATCAGCGTCACGGCCTTGGGGAACGCGATGAAGGCCAGGCCCGGACCTGCCGCAGACCACCGGTGAGCTGGCGCCTTCGGGGCCCCGGCGCTGTGTGTGCGTGCGTGTGTGTGTGTGTGTGTGTGTGTGTGTGTGTGCATGCGCGCAGCGGGTGTGGTTCCGGAAAGCAGGAGATTTTACTACTGTCCTGCTCTTCTCAGGCCCTGGCATCTGCGCCTCCATCCAGCCACCAGCCACCGCCCCCTTCTCTCTTCCCTGGTCACGGTGCCCAGCTCTGGGCCTCCTGCTCCCCTGCAGGAGGAGCTGTGTCCCCCCACGCCCCCCACTAAGGCCCAGACGGCAAAGCGGCGCCCACCTGACTCGGCCACCTCGGAGATGGGCACGCCCTGCTCTCGGGACATGAAGCCCAGGATGGAGAAGACCACGAAGCCGGCCACGAAGCTGGTGGCGCTGTTCAGGAAGCAGAGGGCAATGCAGTCCCTGCGGGGGAGCACGGGGAGAGAGAGGAGAGCCCGTCAGGGAGGAGCGAGCGAGACGGGAGGGGAGACGGACAGAGGACGGGAAAATAAAAGGAGAAGCGCAGAGGGGACAAAGAAGAGCAAAGGGGAGAAAAGCAGTGGGAGCGAGGGAGAGAAGAGGCAAACGGGAGGAGAGAGATTGCGTCTGGGGTGACCCCACCACGCCAGTTTGACATCACTGGTTGCTCTCTGATAACGAGCCTGTCTGGACACCCCCAGGACAACCCCCTCGGGCCTCCAGCAGGCCGGTCCCTGGCGCCCCAGCCCCGCAGTGCCCACCTGTAGCAGTTGTTGTGGTACTTGTTGTAGCTGCCCAGGGCCGTCAGGCACCCCTGGCAGATGGCGAAGGAGAAGAAGATCTGGGTGCCCGCGTCCATCCACACCTGCGGGAGACCCCAGGAGGTAGGAGAGAGAGCAAGAGGAGCCCCCAGTGCCCGGAGCCGGGGTGGCCAGGGGCCCCGCATGGCCCCCCAGCACCTCTGTAAACCAGCCACAGCCTCCTGCACCCACAGGCAGGTCGCGGTGGGCACCCAGCAGGCACCAAACACCACGTGCTCCTCTTAGGTGGAGTCTGCAGCCCGCGGCTGTGCCCAGAGATGCCAGCCTTTCTGCAGGCAGAGCCTACGCTCCTCAATAGTAGAGGGCCCAGGAAGCCAGGAGATGAGGTGGGGCAAACCCCAGGAGGGAGAGCTCAGAGGGCGTCTTACCTCGGCTGCTCTGCCCCCTTACCTCCCCTCTCCCTAGCACTACAGCCCTTCAGGGGGCCCGCAGCACATGTTTGTTGAGTGAATGAGTGAACAGATGGTGGACAAGAGGAGTATTATACATGTGTCAAAAAGGACATTTACCAATGAGTTTAATAACATGGACAACGCATCCAATGTAAGTGAAAAAAAGACATATCTCTGTAGTTAGCTCAACGATGTTAAAACACAGGCACACACCCATAGCACCCAGAAAAACAGCTGGAAGCAAACACACTAGAATGTTAAGTGGGCGTGCAAGAGATTTTCCGTTCTTTTTCCATCCTTCGCTTCCCTGCTCTCCAACTCTTCCCCCAGCTGGGCCCCCACTGCTTTAAACCAGGAGAAAAGCCATCCATCAAAGAGCTCCAAAAGTCCGCGCCTGGTGGGGGTGGGTGACAACTGGGATAATGGTGCCCAACATGGCGCCTACCTGGGGGTCCTTGAGACGAAGCAGGTCCGGCTTCAGGTAGTAGATGATGCCCTCGTAGGCGCCGGGGAGGGTGACGCCCCGGATCAGCAGGATGATCAGCATGAGGTAGGGAAAAGTGGCTGTGAAATAAACAACCTGCAGGGGACAGGCCAAGGTCACCCGGGCGGGAACACAGCAGCCTGGAGGGCAGTCTGCAGCCCCCAGCAGCCCCCCGCCAGCACGAGCACACCTGGCTCAGCGTCCCAAACCTTCTTGGAGAACTCAGTGTGGGTGAGCACAGGAAACTTTCCACACCTTCCCGTCACATGCCAGCGGGTCTGAGGCTCCCCAGCGGAGGGTGAGATACTTATCAGCTGGTCAAGGGGGGAGCAGGAAGGACAGGGAAGGGACAAGTTCCCGGCCCAAACACTGCAGACTATTTTTAAATCCTGACTCTGGTCTCCTTCAACCCCTTCTCCTGGCTGTTGTGTTTCTCCCCTTCTCCAGGGAACCGGGAACAATGATCTGTGGGAAATTCAGACTGTACTTTTCCAGGCGCAAGTTTGGGAGAGCAGCAGAGGCCTGAGGTCTAGGAGGGTGGACACAGGGGCTCCGCTCTGCCCGACCAAGCTGAGGTCCTGGTCCGAGGGGTGACGTATCTATATTATGATTATTGCTATTGCTATTTTGGTCACTACTGATGCTGCTATTCTTACTATGACAACAATCCACGGAAGGAGGAAGCTGCTCTGGGGACAGGCCCATCAAAGGGGTTTCCTGTCTATTCCTGACTCTATTTATGCATTTTAATTGTTATTTTAATTTTTGAGGTTACATTTTTGTTCTTCCATATGTGCGCATATTCCACTCATCTGCCACCAAACCACCTGTGCCAATACCCCTTTTGCCTCCTCCCTCACTCTCTTTCCCCAACCCCCATTCTCTCTGTCAACCATGATAGTCTTTCACTCACTTCAAGATTTATTCCTACTGTATTTTGTCTGTGTATTTTCTGGTGACTTATATGCCACAGATGAGTGAGGCCACCCCATACCTACCTTTCCTTTTTAACTTATTTCACTTAACGTAATCACCCCAAGTTCCATCTGTTTTATCCCAAATGTCACTATTACATCTTTTTTTCACAGCTGTGTAGTATTCCATCAAGTATGTATTCCCAGCCTTAGAAAGCATGACGCATCATGGAAATAAAGCGCAAGTCTGAACTCTCTCTATACACACAAGCCACTGTTGGTCCACTCTCGGCTCAAACCCCTGTGATGATTAGAAACTCAAAGACAGGACTCTGCCAGTTCATACGAAAAATGGTCCTTAAGTGTTAAATAAAAAAAGCAACTCATTGGAGTAGATGGTCCTAATTGGGTCATCCACAGGTCCAAATAGACAGTCACAGGCACACACATAATAGAAAGAGGAAGCAATGAACAAATAAAAGGGATTAGCAGCCCGCCCACCCTCTTGCTAAGGCTCCAGCAGCTTTGCTCTGAGGCGTCTGCCCAGGCTGCCCGTTCACATTCACGCTGCATCTCACTTATGCAAACAGGCCTCCTTGTCCTGAGCCACCCTGGCTCTCGACTTCCGCTCTCCCCATGCCTCTCCCTTCAACTACTTTCTTCCAGCTTTCCCGCGGGACCCCTGCGCGTGTCTCCATGAACTGGGGGGACCACCAGCCGGGACACCTCACCTTGCCCGTGGTCTTGACCCCCTTCCAGATGCAGAAGTAGCAGATCACCCAGGCCAGCAGGAGGCACAGGGCCAGCTCCCAGCGCAGGGCGCCCAGGTCGTGGATGCCCGAGGAGATGCCCAGAACACGTCTCCTGATGGGAAAATAAAACAGGTCAAAGGTGGGCGGAGACAGAGCCCCCATCACTCTCCTGATCCTCAGAGCTGAGCCCGCAGACCTCCTACTTCAGGGCCCGCCCCTCCCCGCCTCTCCCCCATGGCCATGTTCCCACCTGTGCTCTGTATGCCCCTGTCTGCCAGGAGAGCAAATCACGCAATCCCATAGGAATCTGTCTTTCTAACTCATCCAGATTTCTCTATTGTTCAGAGAGAGAGAGAAGACAGGGAGAGAGAGAGAAGGAGGGATGTATGAATGAGTGTATGGAGAGCGGATATTTATCATACAGGTCGGGGCATTGAATGTGTTACTATCTAAAACTGCTCGGGGCTGATGGAAATGTGGGCACGCTGCTGAATGCGTACGACGGGTTTTAGGCAAGTGTGCAGGGACATGTTTACGCACAAGCTGAAGGTGCAGAGGTGTGGGCAGAGATGACGCAAGGGTGTAAATGGCGTGGGGAGGACGGACTGTGAGTGGAAGGTGTGCCAACTGCTGCGGTATAAACACTCCCACCTGGGCCAGTTTCAGCTGCCGTGCGGCATCACGAGCGTGGAGTTGGGGGGGCAGAGATGGTGCAAGCAGCTCCCCCCAGCAGGCGCAGTCTTCCTCCCACACACTCTGGACATGAGCGGGTGGACGTGCGAGGGTCTGTGGGTACGCGGGGACGCGAGGGTGGAGGGAGGCATGCCGACACGGGGAACTGTGACTCTAGGTGGTGGCAGGCGGATTCGGGGTCAGTGGGGGGTGGACTAGAGCAGGGAGCTCTGCGAGTCGGGGTGGAGGGGGGTAAATGTTGGAAAGGATGCACAGAGAAACTTAACACTTGCACCCCCAAGCCCCAGGCCCAGACAACCAAACTTTCTCTGCTTGAGGCCCCCTGGCATGTGGCAACCAGGTCCAGCACCTACTCCCAGAATTCTATGACAGGTGAGGTGAAGTTCTCAGAGGGGGTCGCCGTGCTGCCGTCTGAGTGGTTCAGAAAGTCCATGCAACGCTCTGGTGGGGACAAGGGGGGTATGGTTAGGCATCAGCTGGGGATGAGCGGGCAAGAAATGCCCTCTCACCCCCGGCCCTCTTGACCCTCTAGCCTTGCAGCCTCGGGGTCCCATCATTCCCGGGCCCCAGAACGTCCTAGGAGCCCCCATTTCCCAGAGTATCAGGGCTTGGCTGTTCCCGTGGCTCTGGGGCCTGCCTCCTCCACGGGCCTCACGCTGCTCGTTTCAGCGAATCCAGCGGTGCCCCCGACCAGCCACCGACGTCTGACGCAACCCGGGCTGCAGACGCACTCTGACCCCGGCGGTGACTCACACAGACAGGCTCTCTGGACCTGCCCACTCTCCCCACTGGGCAGACAAAGGGGCCGAGTCCTCGGGCCTGGGCCTTCCTCCTCCCCCCGGCCTGCGGCTCACGTGGCAGCCCTTCCGCACCCCCGGCCCCCAAGCGGGCATTTCTCCCGCCCGTGGGCACAAGCTACTGCTGTTTCTGTCCCCCTCCACAATCGGCCACTGTCTTGCTGATTTCTCCGGTTCCCACTAGACTGTATGCTCCGTGAGGGTCAGGCGCGGGCTAGCACCTGCCCTGGGAGCCCCAGCAGGGGCACGGCAAGTATTTGCCAGCCGGACAGAGGGCTGCGCATGGGAGAGAACCAGCTGCAGCTGCTCTGTGTGCACAGTCCCCGTCCCCCGAGTCTGCAGGTCTCCTGGAGGCTGCTCTCAGCAAAGAGGGTCACGGCAGACTGGCACCACAGCCCGCGGCGCCTGGCTCCCGGGCAAGGTCTGCCACACGCTCCATCATTGTTTGCTCACCCCTAGTCGCCATCACCATCCCTCAGAGAAGGCCCCAACCCAGGGGCCGAAGTGCCAGGTACCTGTGTTCCAGGAATTGGTACAGGTCGTCCAGGGCAGGTGAGAGGTGAAGGAGCTGAACAGGTAGAAGAGCGCCCAGGCCAGGATGATGATGTAGTAGATGTTCAAATAGGCTTCGATGACCACCGAGGCCAGGCCGATGCCTTCGGGCCGAAGGAGGGCGGCATGCAGGAGAATCCAGGGACCGGTGTTAGCCACAGCAGGGAGCTCCCGTGGGGGCTGGGGGGCCTGGTGCTGCCCCAGAGCACCAGGGTGGGTGGCCCGGGAGCCCGCCAGCAGCGTCGTTGGGGAAGAAGGGGAGTCACAGAGCACTGCCATTCTCCACGTTGACAACATATGTTTGAAAATACACGCGTGTGCGTGTGCGTATTTTTCTTTTTAATGAGAGGCATGGGGACACCCGGAAGGACTGTCTTCCCCTGGTGCTTTTCTAGGTGCTGGGATTTCAGCTCACTTTTTAAAGAGTCTGTTCTTTTCGCCTGTCTACGTTTTTTAGTTCTATTGCAAAATGAAAAGGGGCAGGAAGAACAAAGGAGTAAGTAGGGACAGTCTGATAAGACCTGGTCTCAAAAGCACAAATCGGAGAAAGCAGCGAAAAGAGGGAGCAGCCGGTCGCCAAGCCCGGCGGGCACCGCACGTGCCACTTCCCGCAGCAGCAAAAGGCCAAAGCGCCCGCCGGGCTGTGGCGCTTGGGGAGGCCTCAGTGTCGGGGACATGCGGGGGCACCCCATTGCCCTGTCCGTCCTACGCTAGCGGGAGCTTTTCCGCAGGGACTTGGAAAGTCGCGTGAGCGCGGGAGGCGGTGGGCGGCGGGCAGGACCCCCGCTGCGGCCAGCTCCAGCCCCGTCCAGGGCAGTCCAGCTCACGCACTCGGTAGGGCAGGGCCGAGAGAACGCCCCACGCCGCGGGCAGGTCGGATCGGTGCCGACTGTCCACAAGCCTCCCTCCCCGCGCGGCGCCCCAGCAGCGCCCCTGGCCTTGGGGACGCGGTGCTCCAGGGAGGGTTTTTCTGCGGCTCTGCACAGCGCCCCGGCCGGCAGGCGGGCGGCAGTGTCTGCGGCCAGGCCGGGCAGGGCCTGAGAAGCTCGGCCGCAGGCGCCTGGGGCTGCCGCTGGGGGCAGGGGGTGCCCGGGCCTGGCAGTGACCGGCGGCACGGGCAGCGCGCACAGACACCCACACACGCGCCCAAACGCGCGAACAAGCGGCCAGTGTGCAGCTCGCAGGGCCGCGCTGTGCGCCCGCAGGCCGCAACACCAGGCCTGGCCGCCAGGAGTGGGGGGCCCATGGGGCAGGGTGCGGCAGGGAGGGAGGCTCGCTGGGCGTCAGCTGAGGAGAGGCGCAAAGGGGCGCCCAGGTGTGTTTCCTGGGCGCCCTGCACACTGACTGGGGGAGGGGAGGCAGCGAGGCAGCCTGGACGCTTCCCCCCACAGAGCACTCCTGGAGTGGGCTCTCCCTGAGACCCCAGACCTTGGGGAGCCTCTTCCACTAGGGGGAAAAAAAGGGGGGGAAGAGCAACCCCACTCTCCCCCCGCCCCTCCCCTGCCTGCTTTGATCACTCCGTCCTGGGCCCTGGACAGCTGGCTCTGCCCTCCCTGTGAGCCTGCGCGGACCTGGGGCTCAGGCCACTGCTGGGGTGTAGAGCAGAACCCCCAGACTGTGCTCTGGCTGAGGCTGCAGCACTCCTGAAGTATACAAAGGTGGGTGCTCCAGCCCCTCACAGCTGCCCCCCAAGGGTCCCATGGATGCCCCAAAGGAATCAGCACCAGACCAGCCTTACCCTCCCCCCTCCGTGCCCCCAACCAGCGGTCAGGCCCCGGGATGGCTGAGGAGCCAGCGCGCCCGCGCCGGGCCCTTCTCTGTGCAGCCTGCTAAGCGGGGCGGCAGCTCCAGATGGCCCAGGGGCTCCCCCAGAGGTGACATGAGAGTCCTCTCTCCATTTCAACGAGGCAGTGAGACTCTCTGGGACAAGAAGACCCCTAGAGCTTCCCACTGACCCCCAGCAGATCACCCCCGTCAACTAAAGAGGGGGCTGGAGGAAGCGCGCCCCAGCTGCTGCTGCTAACACCAAAGCCCCTAGAGAGGGTGCAGGAGCTGTCCTCACTGACACCCTAGGGCAGAGCGTGGGCGGGCAGCTGCCGCAGACCTTGGCGGAGTCCTCAGCAAGGGTCTCATCTTCCTCATCCACGAAACGAAGTTGGCATTACCATCGCTGCCATTTCATACTTTGGGGACATCTGGAACCCCGCCGGATATTCAGGAACCGCAGATTAAGCGTCGGGGTTCCTCGCTTGCAAAGACCCCTCCCAAGGCTGTGCCCCCGATTTTGTACTTATAATTCTGCCTCGTCTTTCTCGAGAGGCTCCTTCTGCCCCAGGTTTTATAGACCTAATTCTACTTCCTGTGCTCCCCAAAGCACTCAGCACAGGATGAGAGTGGCCGGGGGAAGGGGGTGCGGAGGGGGGGGGGCGGGGCTGGTGGGGGGGGCGCGGGGGCACTCACCCTGGAGCAGGGGGCAGATCTTCCTCCAGGCCGTGACGCTGCCCTGGCTGGTGTACTGGCCCAGCGCCACCTCCAGGAAGAAGAGCGGGATGCCGCAGGCGAAGAAGAAGATGAAGTAGGGAATGAAGAAGGCCCCTGTGGGGAGGGGAGGCAGGGCTGAGCCTTCCAGCCCGGGCGCCCAGAGACTGCTGCCCCAGCGCCCACCAGCCTCCATCTCCCTGCTCACCCCTTCCTAGTGGGCTTCCTCCTGCCCGTGAGCAGGGCCAGCAGGAATTTTCCAGTCCAAACCCCACTGGGGATCGGAGAGCCCTCTGAAGGGAAGTGAATAAAAATCGAGGTGGAAATCTAATATAGGCACTATTTATTTTCTCAGTGTGCTTCACAAATCTAGTCAATTTATTATTTTTGGAACAAAAACATATGTTCTGTATAATTTGATATGCTTATTAAATTATCGAGCTTGTTACACTTTGGGGAAAAACAAACAAAAACACCTTGGAAAAATTATTTTCCCGCCAATCATGTTCAGAGGGTTTTTCCCCTCCACCTGTTTTGAATGGAGATCCTCGTAGAGAAAGCCACCCCTCTGCGCAGGCGGATTGTGGGGGCTGGGGTTTAAACAGCCTGAGATTAGGCACTGAACCTATGGGCCCCAGGCTGAGGCTAGACCTTAAAGACACCCCACAAATGCCACTGTGATCAGAGCCAAGTCTAAGCCCAGTTACTGAGGCACAAACTGCATCTCTGAAGCAGATCCATAAGTGGATGGGTTGTTGCTAATGGCACAGCCACTGACACTTAGGCAACGATTAGGTGCTTACTGTATACCATGCACTCTTCTAAATACTTCACCATCGCAGAGATGAGAGGCATACATTTTCATTTATGTGTGAATTTTCAATATAAATTTAGGGACATAAGACATTAATGCAAGTTAAAGTGTTTCAGTGAACAAGTTTCAGCAGTTAAATTTATAATGATTAGAAATAAACCTGTTACTTTTTTCTGGACAATGCCAGCATTTGGATTTTTAAAAAACAAGTAAATTTATTATTGACAGAAAAAAAAATAAATGCTTCCCCATCATCAGGCCTCACAGAACAACCTCCCACGTAACAGGTATTATTGTTATGCCCATTTTATTCATGAGAAAAATGAGACCAGTTTGAAGATTCAAAAACTGGGATGTAGAGAAGGAAACTGTGAGAAATTGAGCCTGCTCTTAAGCACTACATTGCTACGACGCCCTAATAACCCAAAAGGGAAAGAACAAAAAACCAGCCTTCCAACTTTCTTAAAAACACATACATACTTATATGTTTCTTTCTTACTCTTTTTTTTGGACAAAGGTGAGAACCTCCTTTATATTACTTGACAACCATTACAAAGGCATTTATGTATGAAATTGTATGGATGTATTAAAAAACACGAGCCTCTTTTCGTACTGATAAACATATACCTCTAGCATCACTGCAGAGCACCCTGCCTCATACATCCATCCTAGCTAATTTCATCAGCACCTTCATTGTTTTTTGGCTGTTTGCTCGGAAGCGCCGCTGCCATGAAGCTTGTCCTCATCCTTTTGCAAGCGTCTAATTTGCTACTTGCTATAAATTTTCAGAAGAGGAATTACTGGGTCAGGGAATATGTCCATTTTTTGTGTGGAAAATGATGTATAACATCAATTTTACCACTGTAACCATTTTCAAGAGTGTGGTACACTGAAGACATTCACATCGTTGCGATGCCATCACTTTTTCATCCATCCCAAATCAAAATTCCAAAACCATCGGACTAACTCCCCCTGCCCTGCCGTCCCAGCTCCTGCCAACCACCGTTCTCGCCCTCGCTGAGTGTGCCTATCCCAGGTCTCTCATGTATGTGGAGTCATACAGGATTTCTCCTTTTGTGTCTGCTCTTTCACTTAGCAGGATGTGTTCAGTGTCCATCCATGTTGCCGCATGTATCAGGATTTCCTTCCTTTTCAAGGCTGAATAATATTCCTTGACTACATTTTGTTTTTCCATTTCCTCCACTGACAAACATTTGGGTTGTTCCCACCTTTTGGTATAAACATTTAAAGATCATTCATACACACTTTGGAATCACCCTCTAAGACTCTCACACCCATCTGTACTCCCAAGAGCAACAGCGAGAGTAAAGGAGGAGGATTCCTGAGAGCCCAGGCTCCTCGGGAGCTGCGAGGAGCAAGTCCTGAAGTCTTCTCTACCCCGTGTTTGCCTTCACATCCTGAGCACTGCGAGAGCTTCAGTAAACACGGTGCAACACCACCGCTGAGTGCCACTTAAGTGGCCTGCTGGGCTGCAGCGACTAGGCTGAGGGGTCTGTTCAGAAGGGAGGCAACCGAGGGATGCCCCCAGTGGAGAATGGGGGCACTGTAGCCATAAGCTCCTTCCAATTAGCTCTCGGAGGGTCTTCCCTCTAGCCGAGCAGATGGTTCGGGATCTATCCTTGGAAAGACACTTCTGCCCCATAGACAGGATGACTTGAGGAGGTGATCTAGGGGGTCTGGGTCTCCCTCTGGTTGAGTCCGCCCTGAGGGGCAGCATTAGCCTGGGTCTTTGGGGCAGGGGGAGGAGGCTGGCTCTGGTTCTACTCTGGAGCGGTTCGATCGTTGGCTCTCTTCCCGGGCTTGCCACCTCTATGACCTCAGGCACGCTCCCCTCTGATGCACGCCTCAGGACCCTGGTTTGGGGACACTAATCTGACCCCCAGTTGTGGGCACTGCCCAGGTTATGGGCACAAGCAGCCAGATGCTGCACCACAGGGTTTGCTGAGAACAGGGTGACTTGAAGCTTGTCCACAGCCCCCCCCTCTGCTCTAATATTGCCTGTGAGTTCTGCAAGCACCTTCCCAAACCACTGACAATCTGGAAACTCAGAAGTTCATCCAAGCTGCTCTAGGCCGAATCATTTCCTAAGGATGAGTGGAATGGTGAGAAGCAAGGTAGGGAATAGGGAAAGATAACATTAGGTCACAAATTTAATGGTTGCCCACTTTTTTATAACCAAAGATATCATTAAACCAATAGCCTTATTATGATTTTTTTTTCATTCTTTTAAAAGATTTTTTTCTCTGTGGAACTGGTTTTCTTAAGGAATGATCACTTCTGTGCATATGTTAATAGAAACCACATTTCATTGTCAGTCAGAGCTTATGGTCAGTTTGAAATGAACCCTATTAATCCATGAGGGATTCGTGCAATTCTAGTTTAAAGTGAAAAAAATGGATATTTGTGTTTCTCCGTCGTGTTCCCACATGGGTGCACTATTAAGTCGTCTGAAATAAGGGAGCTAAAGCCTGGGCCTTCATTGCTAGCTCCTTAAGGTGCCGAAGACCAATCGCCCCAGCCCGGGGCCTTGAACTGGGTTAGCCTCTCGAGCTAGAGACGAAGGAAAGAAGATGGAGGGATGGTGGCCTCTCTCTCCTGAGGAGGCAGGCGGGACGGAGCTGACGTGAGGACGCGGGCGGTGGACATGAACAGGCCTTCCACGTTCAAGCCGCCCACCCAGGCCCCCACGCCTGGCTCTGCCCGGCGTGATTCCTTGCCACACAGGTGCCCTGGGCCTGCCCCGGCCAGCACGGAGGCTGTGGCCGCAGCTGCAGCCACCAGGGAGACAGATGCATCGTGTCCTTGAGACTGTCTTGGCACAAAGGAGCAAGTCACCAGCTCTACCACTTCTTCCTGCTTCCCTGGCCCATCCCAGCCTCACTCCACGGGCCTGACCTGCCCAGGAAACCCACTTCCGTTTCTTTGGAGTCACAGTTTCAAGCAGTTTATAGTAATAACTGCAAGTTTTTAAACACAGGGCAAGATACATGGTCGTAGACACTTGTTCAATGCGACGTAAAGCATGTCATTTAACATTTGGGAGGATTTTCTAAACAAAGGTTATCTTTAAATGGCAGTGTTTCTGGAATGTTTTCCATACAGGTGATAAGCATATATCACGGCCATAAGAAGAATAAAGGTATTTTCAAAAAATGAAGCCGGGGGCCTCCTTGGTGGCGCAACAGGTTAAGTCTCAGCACTGTGAGGCTGCCGCAGCCACTGCAGCACAAGTTCGATCCCCGGCCAGGGAGCTCCCCACAGGGCGCAGCAGACCTCTCCTGTCTCCCCGCTGCTCCCCTCAGCAGTGGATTTCAGTGGATCCGCCTGTTCTGCTCCCCACTCTGTCTCTGGGGAACCCTCTTACCCCCCACACCTCTGGCCTACACCCCAGTTCTTGTGTGCATAAATAAATAAATCTTTTTTTAAAAAATGAAGCTGGATGGTAACAAATACATTCACATAAATTCATTATTCTGTTTACATGAAATAACCCAAAGGGACAAATCCATCCACAGAGAGTAGATTCGTGTTTCCCAAGGGCCGAGGGGAGCGGGAACAGGAGATACTGTTAATGGACTTGCTTTAGAGGGGTGATGAAAATGTTCTAAATCAATTGTGGTGGTTTAATAATTCTGTGAATAGACTAAAAATCATCCACCTGGACCCTTAAGAAGGTGAGTCTGGCATGCTCCCACCAAGCCCCGCTCACTCAGGGCAGAGCATGTTATCTTGATGACCTCCTTTCTCCCTCTCCTTCCCAGCGCTCATCCCCCAGCCACACCTGCCTGCTGGGTATTCTTCAAACACGCCGGCTGCACTTTCACCCCAGGACCTTTGCCCTGCTGTTACCTCTGGAATTATCTTCATTCCGTATCAATGTATTGGAGTCAGTCCTCCACCTCTGTAAGTCTTTGCTCGGCTGTCACCTCCTCAACGGAACCTCTCCTGGTCTGTAACTGGTTTTGTGGGTCAAGCTCCTCTCCCCCAATCTCTTGCTCAACAGTCCTTTGCCCTGTTCTCTGCTTTGCTTCTCACCATTCCACTCATCATCATTAACATACCATGTTTTACTTAGCTGTCTGTAATCTGCTACCCTTCACTAGAATATGTTCTGTTTTGTATCTAGACAGGGCCAGGCAAACGATAAGCGGCCAATAATATTAGTTGTTTTGAGAAGATATTTTCAAATCATACATTCAACAGGGGGTTAGTATCCAAAATCTATCAAGAATTCATCCAACTCAACAACAAAATAGCAAACAACCCAATGAAAAATGGGCAGAAGACCTTAATAGACATTTCTCCAAAAAAGACAAACAGAAAACCAATAGGCATTTGAAAAAAAAATACTTATTATCATACTTATTCATCACACTTATTATTAGGGAAATGCAAATCAAAACCACAATGAGCTAGCACCTCACACCTGTTAGAATGGCTATTACCAAAAGGACAAGAAAGAAGTATTGGCAAGGATGTGGAGAAAAGGGAACCACCACACATGGCGGGTAGAAATGAAAATTGGTGCAGTCATTATGGAAATCAATATGGATATTCCTTGAAAAATTAAGAATGGAAATACCATATGATCCAGCTATTCTACCTTTGAGTATTTATTCAAAAACCCTGAAAACACTAGTACAAAAGGAGAGTGCACTCCTATGTTCATTGCAGCATTATTCACAACAGCCAAGAGATGGAATATCCATTGACAAATGAATGGATAAAGAAGATAGCACACACACACACACACACACACTGGAATACTACTCAGCTCTAAAAAAGATGAAACCTTGCCATTTGCAACAACATGGATGGACCGAGAGAGCATTACACTAAGGGAAATACTTCAGGTGGAGAAAGACAATGCTGTATGATTTTGCTCCCATGTGGAACATAAAGAAACGAAACAAATGCAAATTTAGATACAGAAAGCATATTGTTGGTCACTACGGGAAGAGGGTTGAGAGGCACCTGAAATGGGTAAAGGAAGTCACGTGCGGTGATGGATGGAGACGAGATTTTTGGTGTTGATCAAGATGTAATGTTTGTAGCTGTAGACTACGACGCTATACATCTAAATCTAAAACAAGTTACTCCATAAGATTTATTTTTAAAAACAGAATAATGATAATCATTCGGTTGCATGAATGAATCCTATCCATAACTGACATTTGTTGAAAGAAATGAAGGCGCATATTAAAAACTCAGATTCCTGGGCCGGACCCATTGCCTCCTCCAGTCTTCGCTGCAGCCCTGGGAGGCGTCACCCCCATTTCACAGAGGGGGGCCCTGCGTTAGTGGTGCAGCTAGAACTCAACGCCACGTCCTTCGACTCTGGCTCCTGCCATTTCACCAGCGCGCGCCCAGGGCGGCGCCCCCTGGTGGTCAGGGCGCGGCTCTCCCCACCACGCCTACCTCAAAGAGAACTCACCACCTCCATTTTTGTAGCAGAGATAGGGGAACCGCCAGACATTGCCCAGCCCAATGATCTCCCCGGCCACTGACAGCACAAACTCCATCTTGTTGGTCCATTGGCCCCGATCCTTCACCTGGTCCTCGCCTTCCAGGTGCAGCTTCTCTCCCTCCTCGGGGACCCAGGAGACGGCAGGAGCCCCATCCGCAGGGGCTGTCACTTTTCTGTCCATCGCCCCGGGATGGCGTGGGGGGTGGCGGCGCTGGGAGCGGGCGGGATGGCGAGAGGCGCAGCCTGAGGGGAGGACAAGGGGACGTGAGGCCGGGGGCCCGAGAGGTGACCGCTAGCACGGGCCTCGGGAGGGAGGCATCTCTGGAAGTCCTTTGACTCTGGCTGGCACTGGGGTTTAACTATTCCCAGCAGATGGGCTGGGGTAGAAGGACAGAGTGGGGGCGGTGGGGGCAGGAGGGCTTCGGCCCCACGCGCGCCCACACCTGCCCCTCCGCCGCCGCCGCCACGGAATGCGCGCTGTTTGCTATTGCCGGGGTGTCACTCTGCTGTCGCTGTTTGCTATTGCCGGGGTGTCACTCTGCTGTCGCTGTTTGCTATTGCCGGGGTGTCACTCTGCTGTCGGCCTGCTTGTCCCCAACTCCCCCGACATGCGCTGACGCTGCATTTTGCCCCTGTGCCTCTCAGAGCGCGCAGGGCGCAGACTTCAGCGCCCCACTCCGAAGCCGGGAGGATCTGTCCAGAGCTGTCCCTTTGGTTCTCGGGCCAGCCACTGTCCTCCCCGGCCTGTCTGCGGCTCTTCCCTGCGGAGGGGCCAAAGGCTGCTGGGCGAGACGGGCGGCCAAAGGGCGGTGTGACCGAAGCCACCCGTGCTCTCCCCGGGCCGGGGCGATCGATCGGCTCACAGGGTACACAGGGGAGCCAGCTCGCGCCCGCGTCTGATTGGGAGGGACGGAGAAGGTGGGGCGTCCGCGCAAGGCCAGATGAGGGCTGGGCCTGGCGCCAGGACCAAGAACAGGCCTTGAAGGAACCATGTTTCTTTTGCTCTTGGCTTTATCTCTGTCCTGAGAGTGCAGGCCGGGGGGCCCGCGGGAGAAGGCGTCCCCAGAGCCATCCTCCCTCGGGACTCCCTTGGGGCGCCATCCCCAACCTCCACATAGGGAGCCCCTGGAGAGAGACGCCCCAGGTGGCTGCCCAAGGGGACAGTTCACTTCCCCGCCCTCCCAAAGAGCCCGGGGGTCCCCTGGGCCTCCAGAAATAGGACACAGTCCCTCAGTTTCACTCAGTCCCGCTAGCTGCCTGGGAGCTGCCGGGGGAGGGGTCCGCCTGCAGTGGGCACCCACCCCCGCCCCGTCGCTCCGAGGGGCACTGTGGGAATCGGAGTGACCAGAGCTTTATAGCTCTGTCCGGCTCCGCCAGGCCCTGGAGAAACACAAGGATTCTTTTTATTAAAAGAAGAGTCTGTGTTTATTTGTTGGTCCTTTACCCCAGGCAACAGCCAAGCCCAAGTCAGCTAGAAAGGCGTGGCAGGGGCCATTCGAGGTTATGGAAATTTTTGAAGGTGACTTGGAGGGTGCAGGTTATGCCCGGACAGGGAAAGCGCAGCACAGCGGGGTTCGGGGCTGGGACCTCCGTGCAGCTTCTCCAGCAAGTGCAGATCGGGGGCAGGGGAGGGGAGAGGCCCCCGTGTAAATCAAAGGTCTCAGGCCTCTGATGAAAGCGGCAAGGATGGGCAAGAAGGAAAGGAGCCCCCAAGAAGGAAAGGAGCCCCCGATTCGGAGTGGGAATGGGGGGAGGGGGAGGTTTGACCCCAGGGGAAAAGCTGCAGGTGTTGCTACAGAATGGGGCTGGGCATGGCGAGGAATGTCGCCCCAGTGGTTCACAAGCAAATGTATGAACAGATGAACGAATGAACTGGAAGACACTGAAAATGCACCAGACAGGAAACCCAAATCCCAGCTCAGCCCTCGCGAAGAATCAGCCATAAAGTGCGGCTCTGAGTAAGCGCGACCCTAAACACACACCCACCTTGATAAACACGTTCGATCCCATCTTTATACCTAATCTTTGAAGTAGCAATTACTATGAACCCCACTTTATAAATGAGGGGAAGAAACAGGCACCGGCCCCCCAGCAGGTGCTTGGAACAACTATTTTTGAAAGGTCTGAATAAACTTACCGAGACAGTAGGTGGTGGAGCTGAGTCAGTATCTGCTGTGTGACCTTAGGCAAATCACACCTTCTCTCTGGGCTTGAAGTCTCCCTGCAAGAGAAAATGACCCCGGCTCAGCAGGGTGTTGGGAAGGGGTGGGGTTGCTCAGAAGTTGGGAGTTGGGAGGGGGCTAGAAAAGACACCCATAAAAGACAAGGAGAAGACTCCCTTTGCTTGTCAGGCTATTGGGGAGCTCGGCTCTGGGCGAGCACCAGGTACAAGGGTCGCCCCAGGGAGTGGTGGGTGGGGGTGGGGGACAGCCTCATGTTCCCAAACCAGAGGCAGCTATTTCAGGGTGAGCTGTCCTCAATGTGTGGGGGAGGGAGGGCTGTTAGGGAGAAGGAGTAAATGAAGGGAAACCCAGAGGATAGCTAGAGACAGGGAAGCGACTCCCAGAATCCATTTTGGGCCCAGGAATTGTGTTGTATTGGGGATGGGGGCAGAGATAATAGAGAACATGAACTGATAAGCTGATACTGATGGGACATGTTTACCAAAAAAAAAAAAAGTTATGGGGAGGAGCATAATTTATGGGTAAGAATGAAAAACCAGAATAGCAGAATGAAAGCAAGAGCATGTGAAAAGGAAAGTTGGCACAGAGCCATGGTAAATCAAGGGGAAACATGCTCAAACTGCAGCAAGCAGGGCTTAAGTTAGACTCGGGGAAGAACCGTCCGGGAGGACACTCGACATCAAAACAAGCTTAATGGGACTCTCCTTCTGGGGGATACTTTTAAAAGCCAAAATAGCTGCATAGCCCAGCCTCCTGCCTCCCACCGGCCCCCACTCTGTCCTTCTACCCCTAGTCCATCTGCTGGGAATAGTTAAACCCCAGTGTCAGCCAGAGTCAAAGGACTTCCAGAGATGCCTCCCTCCCGAGGTCCGTGCTAGCGGCCACCCTCGGGCCTCCGGCCTCACATCCCCAGGCTGCCCGCCGGCTTGGCTGGGCTGGCTGGCGACGGGGCAGGAGCCGGACCTCACCGAACATCAGCGCCCTTCAGAGCGAAAGCTGCCACTCTGGGCTCGGCACTGCCCAGGGAGGAAATGGTCACGGGTAGCGAGGCCCACGTTGCCTGCTCCCAGAAGCTGGCCCTGTAGGCAGAGGCCTGAGCAGGATCTAGCGCAGAAATGCTGCTCCCTACTTGTTGCGGGGTCCCCGCTCCATCCTGTCCCACTTCCCAGCCCAACACAGCCTGGCATGGGCGGGGGAGGGGGCACCTCGGACGTCCCAGCCCTGCCCAGCCCACACCCACATACCAGGTCCCATTTCTGTACACACACCGGTGCCATTCCCGTCACGTCCCTTTGCACACACATACCTGTGTGCACGACACCAGAGCCCACCCCCCGCGAGCCCTTTGCCCGTGGGCTGCCCGGCTGGGCGGGTGACCCCTGGGCCGTCCCCCCCACTCCCGCAGCGCACGGTCCAGCACACGCGTGTCCTCGCTCCCCGCCACCCCCGGGCGGGACGGCGTCCTCTGGGGGGCACGGCTGGCTGTGGGCAGGGGCGGGAGCCTCTGGCCAGCCCCAGGGCTCTGATGCCGGGCTGGGCCCCCAGGAATGCCCAGGGTCTGCCCCTGCTCCCCTCCCTCTCAGTCAGGTGACCAGCCCCTCTCCCCACTCGAGGTGACCGGCGCCCGTCTACGGGCTTCCTGCCGCCCAGACCGTGGCGGACGGGGAGGCTGGGGGGCAGTCCTGCCCTCGCCCCAGCTGTGGCAGCACAGAGGCTGCCAGTCGCGGCTCTCACCCCTCCAGCCCAGAGGCAGCGCCCAGAGGCGAGGTGGCCAGCCCTGCCCTTCCTGCTCACCTCGGCGGCGGTCAGCTCAGCTCCATGCCTCAGGTCCGGACAGCGCCGGCAGCGGCGGGAAGGACCCCAGACGGCGGGCCTGAAAGGGTTTCCACGCTGCTCGCTCCAGCTCAGAGTCCCATGCAGCGAGAGTGACCCTGCCTGTGTGTGTGTGTGTGTGTGTGTGTGTGCTTGCGCCAGGGAATTGGGAAGTGCAGGGGCAGAGAAATACCACAAGCAACAGGAGGGACTGAGGCCAAAAGCTTGGGAACCAGGATTACAACATCCAAGCTCAGGAAATGAAGTCCTCTGCCCCCACCCCCGCCCTTCCCACCGCCCCTTCCCAGGGCTGCCTCCCACCTCCCATTCTGTCCTTGGTCCCTTCTCCCTCTCCCCCTTCCCAATGCCTCCCCCCAGCCCCAGTACCAGCTGCTTCCCAGGGCAGAGGCGCTGGGGTGTCTGGGCAAGGTACAGCCCTCTCTTACCAGAGCGGGGGGGGGGGCCACCCGCCCCCAGACTGGAACCGAAGCTGGGAGGGGAACCAGCCTCACTGCCCAGGGCACGGGAGGAGGGTGAATCACACGCTGGAGTTTTCCACCAAGTACCTGCTTCTGTGGTTTGAGGGCAAGCCTCTGGGCCTTCGCAACCACTGCCCTTGCTTGGGATTTTCCTAGAGAAGGTGCCCAGGGCAGACCTCGAGACGCAGCTAGAAAGGACACAGGTTAGCTGTCAGCCAGCCCTGAGCATCAGCCCTCCTGTCATTGACTCATCTTGTCACTGAGCACAGAGCTGAGCCTCAGTTTCCAATCTGTGAATGGGCGCGAACCAGCTTCCGCGCAGGGTGCGGCGTGCTTAAGGGGGGGTCGCTGGGGTTTCTGTGGGCCCTCGGGGAGCAGGGGCTGTGGCTTTGGAGCGTCTGGTCCCAGGAGGCAATGACAATGCTCTGGTGACCTCCTGACACTGAGGCCAGAGCTGGGGCTCGTCTGATCGTCTGGCAGGTATCAGGGTGAGCTGGGGTTTGTTGAATGAATGTGTGTGTGCCCCATGCTATGTGCCAGTGAGCGTTTCCAGCACAGGGTCCTGAGCACGCCCTGTCTCCTGGTCGGCCACTCAGAAGAGGCAGCTTCCTTCAGACAATGGAGATGCTTCTTCAGCCCCAGGTGGTGTGGAGGGAGGGGAAGTGGTGGGGAGAAAGGGAAATTCCCTTTGCATGTGCTTCCCCTTTGTATTTTAGAACTTCCCAGCAGGCCACGGGTGTGAAGTGAGAACAGCAGTCTGTAGTTTTCCATCAAGCACCTCACTCTGTGGCTCTCAGCCCCCCTCAGCCTCTCCTGTGGGGTTTCCCATCGAAAGAAAACCAGAGGCAGTCCCGCTGCCCAGACCTTCGCCCCTGAAGCCAGAAGCTGGGCTCGGAGGCACTGCCCGCTGGGATTCACACCACAGGCACGCCACAGCCAGCGGGAGCCTGTTCTGTCCCTCTGTCCCCGGAGGGAAGACACCAGGTCTAAGACACCACCCAGCTCCAGAATAAACCAGCCTCTCCGCAACGGGGAGCCAGGCGGAAGAGAGCCAGGTGGGACGAGGGTGAATTTCCCAGCTCGTTTCCCCATTCAGAAATTTCCTTTTGTGCCTACAGTATGTCAGGTTTCCGGAGCATCTAACTCAGGTTAAGTGTTTGACATGTGACCCCCTGAATCATCACGAGAATCTTGAAGGGATCATTCGTCCCATTTTTCAGGTGGGAAAATTGGGGCGCAGGGCAGGGAAGCCACAGGTCCCGAGGCCGTGAGCAGTAAACGGGGCTCCTGGCCGCACCGCTGCGTGCCCCAAGCCTTGACTAGCTACAGGTGGGGTCATATGTCAAATTCTGTTCCCGCCTCTAGCGTTGCTGGCTGAGAGGAGGCACTTGGCACTTAGCGGAGGGAAGGAAGGAAAGAAGGAAGGGAGGGAGGGAGGAGGAGGCTGAGGGGGAAATATTACCCCAGAACCAGGGGTAGCCTGGGGCTTGGCGGACTCAGGTGCTGCTTCTCCTGGGGAATACTGAGCAGAACCCTTGGACTCAGGATGCAGAATCACTTCGGGCCCCTCCACGGCCTCCTAGCACAAACGCTTGCTCAACAAATGTGCAGTTCTCTTTCCAGAACCCAGCGGAACCCGAAGCCTGAGCCCTGGGGCAGAGGGCCGTGAGGGTGCCCGAGCTCTTCCGGCCTCCCTGCTCCGTGGGCAGCTGGGCCGAGCAGGCTGGGGCCAGGGAGACAGGGCGGCTTTGCTCGCGCCCCTGGGCAGCTCTCCCTGCCCCGGCCGCCGGGTGGACGCCGGACACACAGCGACGCAAAATCACCCCCATTTTATCGGGGACAGATGGAAGAAGCAGAGAGGTCAGTCTGCACAAAATCACGTAACTAGCCAGCGTCTGGGTCCCGGAGAGGACTGTGCCTGGCGGCGGCAGGCCCCAAGGGGGGCACCCGCGGTGCTGGGGGCTGAGTGTGCGTGCGCAGGTGCAGCCCTGGCCCAGCTGCACAGGGGCGCATGGTCTGAGGCGTGAGACCAGTGGCCCCGGCGGGTTCGGGGCCTGAGCGCTGGCTCTGAGGACGGTGCTTCGCAGGTCGGGTTACCTTGCTCCACTCTGGCCCAGCGCCGCTGGCCCGAAGCTCTCCCTGCCTGCTCTCCCTCCGCTGCCGCTGTGGCTTCCGGACCAGACGAGACCTCCCTTCCCTCTGGGAACTGCAGGACCTGGGGTCCGTCCTTCCAGGTAGAGAAAGCAAATGGGACTGAAAATGCCCCCAGCCCCGCTCCCCCACATGGCCGAAGTCAAGTCCAGGTACCCCTGCCTGCCCCCCACTTCCCTGTCCCGTCTCTACCCCGCCCCACGGCAGCAGCCGGCCTAATGAGCTCATACCTTTGGCGCCCCGGAGTCTGCGAGGCCCTCACACCCATTACCTCACTTGAGCCCTACAAGGAACCTGTGTGTAGGCGGGGTGCATGGTGTTGTCTCCAGCCGAAGAAAAGGGAGACGTGAGTTCCAGGTAACTTCCCCCCGACCCACGGCAGGTGAGAGGCAGGTCGGGACTGGGGCCCACAGCTCCCAGCCTGACGCCCGCGGCTGCTTCCCAACCCGCATTCCACCGTGGAGAACCAGGACACGCGCCGGCACCTGAGCTGCCCACACGTCCGCCAGGCCCGGCCCAGCCCGGAGCTCTGACAGCTGCACACACCTCACCCCGCGGAAGGGCCCGCGCCGGCCGCCTGGCCAGGCTGTTCCCCAGCCCCGCTCGCTCTCCCTCTGGTGCTCTGCCCTTTCCCTTCGCGGCTTTTCCAACAACTCGCTGCCCCAGGTGTTTTCTTAGCTCGTCGTGCGTCACCAGCATCGCACAGCACCACGTAGTAGGTGTTCTGGGAATACGGGGTGGGAAGGGGAGGCCGGGGCGGGGCAGCTGGAGCGTGAGTGTTTCTCTGGATTCACGTCTCCCATCTAGGGCCGCGATCGAGCCCGCACACGTGGGGTGCCCACCTGCCACTGTCCAGGCAGGAGCAGCGCAGCCAGCACACAGTAGGGCTGCTGTCATTCGTATCCCCACAATCACGCCAAAGCAAACTCTGGAGCTCAGCAAGACATCAGTGCACTTTGCACTGACTGACTTGTAAACAAAATAAGAAACCCCCAAGGGGCGTCATGCACCCCACTTCAGCACTAGAGTCGCAAGAGGGGCCCCCAGAACAGCCCCAGAAGAGCAATCTGAACAGAGGTGGGGCGCAGGCAGCTGCCGAAGTCGTCCCATACTCAGGGAGCAGAGCAGCTGTGTGTATTCAGTTGCACACGCGCACACACACACGTGCGCGCAGACACGTGTGCCCAGCTGCACACGTACCCCCGAGGCAAGGCCGCAGAGACACACCTGGGATCCTCAGGGGCCAGGCCATTCCCAGGGGCCCCGAGCCCTGCAGGCTCTGCCTTCCCCGGGCCCTGCAAACCGGCCCCAGGAGCTCATCGCGCAGCACGGGCGCACGGCCAAGCAGGGCCGGCCACGGCCGGGCTACCTGGTGGTCAGCCCTGTGGCCAGCCCTTGTGGTCAGCCGGCGCAGGCTTCTGCTGCCCTCTCCCCAGCCGGGAAGAGAAGCGCGGGGTCCTGAGGACGTGAGTCCCTCTGCTGGCCACGCGGGGGAGCGCCCTGCTCTGCCAGAACTTTCTGTTCTGCCGCCTCCTCCGCAAAGTCGCCACCGTCCCTCTCTGTGCCCGAGCGGGTGCGGGTGCCAGGGCCCTGCCGGGCACAGCCTCGCAGGCAAGGGCGGGCCAGGACGGAAGAGAAACGGGGCAGGAGGGAGCCACAACCCGCCACCCGCCTCCCTCCTCCCTCCGAGCTGGGCCGGTGCCCTCCGCTCACGGGCGCTTTGCTTAGGCACAGACAGGCGCAGGAGGGCTCTGCCGAGGCGGGCAGAGGCGGCCACTCCAGCCCTGCCCCGTGCCCGCCCCCCCCGCCCCCGGCAATCCCGAGAGGGCTGGTGACCTCGGACAGGCCACACTTCCAGCGAGCAGGGGTCAGGGCAGAAGAAACCCGCGGAGCAGCTCACAGCGGTGGGAAGAATGTGCATTTAATGGGAAGGGAAGGGGCGCCCAGCCCCATCTCTCACCCCGCAGTCGGCCTGCCCCGACCCCCCAAGCCCTTTTCAAAGGAGATGCTCTTGACACTGGCATTCCAGAGCTGTGTTGGGGTGGGAGGCCCCAGCTCAGAAAGTGGGCCCCCCAACACCCCTTTGTCTAGTCAGCCCAGGCGGGGCAAAGAGGTGCGGCGAGGGCAGCCTCTGCCCCCACTGCAGCGGCGCCGGCCAGGCTCCTGGGCACCCGGGCAGCCCCCTAGCAGTGGGACTCCAGCTCCGCCAGTCTCAGGAGCGAGGTCCGGGGCGTGGCAGGGGCAGCCGGTCCAGCCCGGGTTCGGGTCCGCTGGGGCAGGTCCTCGGCCGGGCACACAAGCTGGCGAATTCTCTGCAAGGGGAAGGGTGGGGCCGGTCTGCCCGTGCCCACACGTCTGCCCGCGCCCGTGCGTCTGCGTGCCTGTGCGTCTGCCGGTGCCAGCGCGTCTGCCTGCCCGTGGGTCTGCTGGTGCCCGCGCGTCTGCCCGCGCCCGTGAATCTGCCCACATCCGTGAGTCCGTGCGCCTGTCAGTGCCCGCGCGTCTGCCCGTGTCCGTGCGTCTGCCGGTGCCCGCACGTCTGCCGGTGCCCATGCGTCTGCCCGTGTCCGTGCGTCTGCCTGATCGTGCGCCTGCCCGCACCCGCGCGTCTGCCGGTGCCCGCGCGTCTGCCGGTGCCCGCGCGTCTGCCGGTGCCCGCGCGTCTGCCCGCGTCCATGCGTCTGCCTGCCCGTGCCCGCGCGTCTGCCGGTGCCCGCGCGTCTGCCGGTGCCCGCGCGCCTGCCCGTGCCCGCGCGTCTGCCGGTGCCCGCGCGTCTGCCTGCCCGTGCCCGCGCGTCTGCCTGCCCCCGCAGCACCGTCTCGTGGTCACGTCTGTCTTGGAGGCCTCCAGTCGCCTCTGAGACACCCTCCCCGGCCCCCAGTACCAGCGTCCCCCGCGCAGGCAGCCCCCGGCCCCCGACTGCGCGCGCCCTACCTCCCCGAGCGCGCCCTCGAGGCAGCTGAGCCTGTAGGCGCCCCAGGCGGGGACGCAGAGCATGGAGGCCAGCGCCAGCAGCCAGCCCAGCGCGTGCCCCCACCAGGGGTACGTGTAGCGCTTGTTGTAGGTCAGCGGGGTGTGTTTGATCAGCGAGAAGAGGAACGTGGCCTGAGGGCAGAGCGGGAGCGAGGTCCGAGGGGGCCGGGCGGCAGCAGACGCCACACCCCGGCCCCGCCTCGCGGTCAGGGTCACCCGCCGGTCAGTCTCCCCTTGTCCTGGGCAAAGCCCACGTGCCCCCGGGACCTGCCCTGTGGCCCAGGGCCGCCCGGGCCCGGCCCCCTGCACGTGGCTGGTGCCAGCGAGCCAGGGCTGCGCCGCCGGGCCACGGCGTCCGGCTGCCCCACCAGCGGGCATCATCCGCCCGCACCGCACCCGCACACGCACGGGGCCTGACGCCACGCTGGCAGGGCGGACGCAGCGCAGGGTGGCCGGAGGCTCAGCCCTGGCCTGCCCAGCGCGGGCCTCCCGTGTCCCCTCTGGCCTCCGTTTCCTCCGTAAGGCGAGTTCGGCGGCCATTCCGCCCCCGCAGATTCCGGGGAGGACCAAAGGGGCTACCACCGCAGAGCACCGAGCGGCACCGCGCCGCTTCACGGCTGGTTAGCAGCAGCAGCTCAGGCCTGCACTGCACGCTCGCCCCGGGGAGCTGGCCCAGCGGTCTGGGCCTTGGTTTCTCCCCCTGTGGACTGGAGGGGAAGCCTCTCTCTTGCTGTCATTTTCT
The DNA here is from genome assembly GCA_004024925.1 of Scalopus aquaticus. Taxonomy (NCBI): domain Eukaryota; kingdom Metazoa; phylum Chordata; class Mammalia; order Eulipotyphla; family Talpidae; genus Scalopus; species Scalopus aquaticus. The sequence goes on from PVIJ01003502.1 coordinate 45,990, forward strand.
AGAATCCGATAGGAAGAGGAATGAAAATCTGCAGCGATGTCAATTCGTGCAGAAGTCGCGTCTAGGCGAATGGCCTGCCCGCCCTCCGCCGGCACCATCTCTCCACCCTTCCTCTGGCTCCTCCCCTGAGGTCGTCTTACTGTGCACACGGCTGGGGTGAGGAAGAGCCAGCAGTACTTGATGAGAGGCCACGGCCGGTACCCAATCATGTCTTCGATGTTGTCATAGAAGCGCCCAGCTCCTGCACGAGGAAGAGAGAGGGGACGGGACAATCTCAGCAGCCACAGCTTCAGGAGGGGCTGCGCACGACAGCCGGCAGGGCGGTGCGCGTCTCTCAGAGCGCGGCCCAGAGAGAACTTGTCCCTGAGCTCCTGGGCGTGCGGGCAGTGGGCAGCGCCGGGCTTAGGCGAAGGCTCTGGCGATCGAGGTTGTTCAAGCTGACAAGGTCTGGATGGAGCAGGATGTGGTCTTGCTTTGGGGGTAAAGGGGGCACAGCCATAACCAGGAGACAAGGTGACCTCCGGGGGGCCCTCCCAATCGTGGCAATTTAGGGCCCTTGAGATGTCTGAGGCTGAGGGGGGCGGTGGGATGAGGTCTCTGTCAGGTCTCAAGGCCTCGGAGGGCGGCGAGTCACTCACCGTACACCCAGGCCACGCAGAGGGACTCGAAGATGGCCACGAACAGGAGACACATGCCGCTGGCCGCATAGTAATCAAAGAGCTGGAACACATACATCCCGCCCTGCGGGAGGGGAAGGGCTTTCTCCAGAGGAAACCGGCTTACCCCCACACCCTCCGTTCTCACACCCCTGGGGCGCAGAGCAGAGGAGGGCACAGGAGTCAGAGGCTAGAGAAAATGTCTTTTGGAAACTGCAAGAGTCCCTGCGGACGGAGACAGCTTTTACTGCTTTAGGCTGGGGGACAGATGAAACAGACAGCAATGTGGGGGTTGATGCAGAAGTCTAAGACACCAGGATCGGGCCCAAAGCGGCATCAGGCTGAGGAGCACCATCTCCCTCCTGCCCCCGAGGCATTACAGTGCCACCCACTCCTGTCGGGCTGGTTCAGCTGCTTGGGCGATGCTGGGACCTCCTGGAGAGGCAGACTCCCCTCGGGCAGGGCTCCGGGGTCATCCTTCCCCGTTTCTTAGCTTCCCGGGGAACCAACGACCCCTCAGCCATCCCCAGAAGTGTGGTCGGTGCCCAAAGGCCACAAAAGGGGCTCCCCTATTTGCGCTCGTGGTGGGAAAGGAGGGTGTCCCTTGGCACGGCCCTGGAGGCGCGCCTGGCTACTTGGAGTCCCGGCAGCCTGCTCCCCCACACAGGGGCCAGGTCCTCCTTGGCCTCTTCCTGCCCTGGGCCCGCCGCCAAGCCTCCCGCAGCCTCACCTCTGTGAGCATGACCAGCCCGACGAGGAAGGAGACGACAGAGACCCCCAGGATGAGGACCTCCCTGCGGTTCTTCTTGCGGAACACACGCGGGTACATGTCCACAAGCGCGGTCACCAGGCTCTCCACGCACACAAACTGGGTGGGGGGCAAAGAAGGGCAGGGAAAGAGAGTCCCCAAGATGAGCCCACTCACTAGCTCCGGCTTATGGCTCCCGGGTCAGCCTCGCCGCCCCAAGCCCCCAGAGCTGTCCTCTATGCTCAAGCCTGGCCCTCAGAAGGGCACCAGCTGACACCTGCCGGCCCCAGCTGCCTTGGCCCTGCGGGGCGTGACGCTCGGCCTCAGGTCTCCCGCTCCCGCCCCGCCCCACCCCCACCATCCCGGACCCCGTGGGCCGCCGCTATACCTGGCTGTCCAGCCCCAGGAGGACCACCATGAGGAAGAAGCAGCAGGCCCAGAGAGGGGAGAAGGGCAGCATCACCACGGCGCGGGGGTAGGCGATGAAGGCCAGGCCAGGGCCTAGGGCAGCGAGCAGAGGACGCTGTGCCCTGTGTGGCCGCCGGGCTGTGCCGCCCCAGCGCAGGTCACAGGGCAGGAGAGCCAGAGCGCCCCCAGACAGCATCACACCACAGCCTCACCCAGAAAGTGCCCAAACCTTTACCTGCTCCCCACATTCCAAGACAGCACCCACTGAAACAGTTGGCAGGAACAGAACCTAGCGGCTATGGGTGCCAAAGGCTTTGGGAAATGGCAAGGAGCAGAGCACCCTAGTTTCTTTAGGTCAAACCCAAATCCCCAGCCCTCACCCTCCAGATCTGTCACCTCACACCAGGGACTTCAAACATAAAGGGAGTTCCAGGCTGGGCTGCCCCGGGCAGTTGTAAAGCTGACCCAGAGCAGGGCCTCCCTGGGGGCACAGGGGCTAAGTCTCAGCCTATGAAGTGGTCGGCAGCCACTGCAGCACAAGTTCGATCCCTGGCCAGGGAGCTTCCCACAGGGCGCAGCAGACCCCTCCTGTCTCCCCACTGCCCCCTCAGCAGTGGATTTCAGTGGATCCGCCTGTTCTGCTCCCCACTCTGTCTCTGGGGAGTCCTCTCACACCCCACATCTCTGGCCTGCACCCCAGCTCTTGTATACATCAATAAATAAATGTTTAAAACAAAGGAGGGATAAGAAATGGCGCACGTGCACGTACGAACAGCCGTGCGTGGTACCGGGGTTTCTGAGAGGAAGACCACACACTGCAGACGCTGGTGGCCTCTGGGCCAGAGGCCAGGGGTGGATGGGAAATGTCCACCCTATATGCTTTCACCCCCGGAAGCTGGAATGGCTGTTGAAGCCGCCCCCCAGACCTTCCCAGGACGCAGCCATTGAAGGGGGGCCACAGCTAACAAGGTCCCCCAAATCCACGGCTCCCCAACAACACTCACCCGACTCGGCCACCTCGGAGATGGGCACGCCCTGCTCCTGAGACATGAAGCCCAGGATGGAGAAGATGGCGAAGCCGGCCACGAAGCTGGTGCCGCTGTTGAGGAAGCAGAGGGCCAGGCAGTCCCTGTGGGGCGGGAGTGAGCGGTCAGAGAGGGGCGCCCCCTTCCCGTACCCCCAGAGCCCCCTGCCCTCCCCACAGACAGGAAGTCACAGAATTCAGATGCACCTGCAGGGCTGGGGCTGCACCCACGCGCCCTCTGCTAGCCCAGACCAGGGTGCCCCGAAGAAAGAGGTTGGCAGGAAGCAAACCGTGAGGCCGACAGTGCCAGGCTGACCCAGCCTGCTCCCCCGCATGGACCCACAGCCCCGGGCACCACGGCTGACTCACGCAGCGGGCCTGCCAGGGAGGGGCACGGGCAGCAATCGCCCCAAGTCACTGAGTTGATTTTGAAAAGCGTGAGATGATTTTTCCTGCTAATATTAAAACTGGGGCCTCCCCGGTGGCGCAGCAGTTGAGCGCTGTGCTGTGGAGCTGACAGCAGCGGCGACGCGAGTTCAACGCCCGGCCAGGGAGATTCCCACATGGTGCGGCAGACCTCTCCTGCCTCGCCCGCTGCTCCCCTCAGCAGTGTATTTCTGACTGCCTGTTCTGCTCCCCACTCTATCTTTGGTGAAGCCTCTCGCCGCCCCACACCTCTGGCCTGTGCCCCAGCTTGTACGTATAAATAAAAAATAAATCTTTAAAAAAAAGTATTAAAACTGGCTCAGAATTCCTGAGTCTAACCAGCGGCCCGAGGGGCCGTGGGGCCGTGGGTGGGAAGGGCAGTGGGAAGGCAGCGAGGACTCAGCGTCCGCCGGGGCCAGCAGAAGCAGGGTGTGTGTCTGGCTCCCCGATTCATTCTCAGGGTGCTCAGCACAGCCTGGGGGGCCAGGCCCCTGTGCGGGGTCCCCAACGACCGCCCTATGCCGCCCCTTCGGGGTGAACCCTGCCAGCTCCTGCCAGCTCCTGGGGCCCTGCGGAACTGAGAAGTGCGGGCAAGGCAGGGGTGGGGAGAAATCCGTGAGCTGCTGTTCCTTCCAAATCTCCCTGAGCTGGTCTAGCTGGAGGGACACAGAGAGGTGCAGGCTTGGGGCGCCCGCCCCGGCCCCGGTCACCTGTAGCAGTTGTTGTGGAACTTGTTGTAGCTGCCCAGGGCCGTGAGGCACCCCAAACAGATGGCGTAGGAGAAGAAGATCTGGGTGCCCGCGTCCATCCACACCTAGTCGGGGAAAAGGTGAGAAAGCTGCACCCCAAGAAAGTCAGGCCAGTGGGGTTCGCTTGGGAGGACACAGGCACGCGGTGGGCCAGGCCCCGGCGAGGGGTGGTGAGAGCCCAGGAGGCTTCCCTGGCACCCCGCAACCCCCGGGGTCACGCCGCCCTGGGCCCCCAGATGCAGCTTCTTGGGGACGAGCAGGAGGCACAACGGCCCAGAGGAGGAGGGGAGGGTGGGGCGGTGCCCTGGAACCGAGCTGGGTTAGCACCCGTCTTTAACACGGACGCCAGGCCTCCCGCCTGTCCCACATCTTCTCCCCTCGGCTCCCCTGGCTGCGGCAGTCTGCACGGAGTCCGGGGACAGGGTGTCGCGTGCCCTCAGAGGCACGTAGCTCCCTCGCTCCAAACTCGGTGTCTGCCAAACAGGAAGGGTCATCCCAGCTCACGCGCGGGCAAAGGGGTGAGCGGAAGCACATCTGTAGAGGACTCTGTACCCCTCGGGGGGAAGAGCTCTGCAGCTAAACAGGGTGTAGCTGTCACTGCTGTTATCTCAGCTGGCCGGCCTGGCGTGCATGTTGTGATTTAGACTTAACAGCTAGAATAACAGCCCAAGGAGAAAGAACAGCGAGGCCCCAGGACAGGCATCCTGCGGCTCTGGCTGCGGGGGGCCCCCAGCCACCCCCGCCTCCGAGCCATGGACACACCCAGGCGGCCGTGCGAACATTCCCAGTATCTCTGTGTTCCCCAGCTCTTGTCTTTGGCCTAGTAGGCCCCCAAAGCCACCCCCTTTCCGTCCACTGATAGCAGACCCCAATGCCTACGCTAACAAAGCCGCAGCTTCTTTCTGGCCCTGCTGCTCCTGTGCTCCCTGCCACCCTAACCACCACCCCTGTGCTCCCTCCTCTCTCCCGTCACACTCCCCCGTCAAAGCGCCTGCTTTCCTCAGCCCTCTGGCAGAACACCCCAATTCCTCAGCCAGCGCCCCCACTGGAGACGCGGAATCTCTGGGTCTGGAGGAGAAGCCTGCGTGGTTTCCCGTCTCCCGAGAGAGCCTCGCGGCCCCCAGCCCGGAGAGCAGCCACTTTGCTCTATTCCCGCGTCCGCACGAGTAGGACAGAGCAGGGGAGGCCGGAGAGGAGCAGAGGTCGGGTCAGACCACCTCTGACCTCCATCCCTCTGTGCCTTCTGCTCACCGGGGCTCCATTCCCCAAGACAGGAGCTTCCCCCAGGGAAAGTGGTCCACGCGAGGAGCCCAGAGAAAGACCCAGAAGGAGTCAGAACGAGCAAGGAGCTAGCACAGCAGCAGGGAAGCTTTTTTGAACTCGAGGGGAAAGGAAAGTGGGGATAGGAAAGCGGGTTGCAGGGTTCACTGCAGAGCTAGCACAGGAAGGGACCGGCCAGAGGGGTGAGGCTGAGGCCCAGAACGGGGACAGGGGAGCGCTTGTCAGATCCGCTGCACCACCAGCTGAGGAGGGGCCTCGCTGCTGTCTGCGCCCTCTCTGCTTTCTCTGCTAAACAGCCCACGGACACTGGGAGCACCTCCAGGAAACCTGGTGACCTCTGACCTGAGGCTCACGCTGTCCTCTTGCTCTTGCGTCCCCCAGAAGGGGATGGAGAGCAAGGCCTCGCGGCAAGAGGGTCCGAGAGCAGGTGCAGCGAGGACGTAGCCAGGCCCAGGGTGAGGACCTGGAGACGCGCTTCTGTGTCCAGCTGAGAGCAGGCGATGGCTCCGGGCAGGTTGCCGGGAGATGCCCAGAGCCTGCCTGGCCTTGGGCGCGCACTGCTAGGGCCCCCAGCAGGACACAGACTGACCCACAGGTCTCCGAGGAAACGCTCACATGCCCTCCAGGCGTCTCTGGCTGCCCGCACAGGGGCCGGTGGGGGGCAAACCCACTGTATGAAAGTTTCATGAACTTGGGCTTGGGAAGAAAAAAATACGAAAAATTGTGACTTGGCGATTGATCTCACCCTGAGGGGGACAGACTAAGGCTGAGCGGGAGGTTAATGAGAACAGAGAAGAATGCAGCGGGAGGGCGAGAGATCAGAGTTCAAGGGTCGGATGCGCTGCCTGAGACCAAAGCCTGCCCCCGGGGAGCTTGGCAAGCTCCAGCTCTGCACAGCTGCGGCCGGGGAGCCTGCTGGAATGGGGGAGAGAGGGGTCAAAGAAGGGCTGAGGAACAAGCAGAGCATGCTGTCCTGTTCCCACCACGGTGCCTCTCTCCTGGCCATCCTGAGCGCTGGTTTCTGGAACAAGCGCCAAAGCATCCTTGGCTTGGGCAAGAAAAGCCAGTGTGAAAAACACCTGGTGGAGTGTTAGTCAAAAAAGAGGTACTGGGGGGCCAAAGGAAGACAGGGGGCAAGCCCAGGGATCACCAATAACCGCCGTATTTAGGAAGGTAACTGTGTAATGGAAAAGGCACGGGCTTTGGGGCCGAACTGGTCAGGGCTAAGACTGCTGCTTGCTGTGTGCTCTTAGGCAAGTCACCGGACCTCACTTTTCTCGTCAGGAAAATGGGTATAATGACAAGGAGATTGCCTAACAGGTAGGTCATTATTTGATTCCTATCCCACCTCCTTGGATCATTCTGGAAGAAGCAGCAGCAGCTCTTCACACTCTCAACTAATTCATAATTTTTGGACAATGGCAGGTTCCAAAAGACCACTTGGAGTGAAAAACCAAGCTCCCTCACAAGCTAGTCTTGTGGTTTGAGGCAATCAGGTTTTCGAGACTTGAGTGTCTTTGTCTGTAAAATGAAGCTGACGCCAACTCACAGGTGAAAGTGAAGATTAAACTGTCGTGCAGCGGCACTGCACCTGCAAACAGCAAGCGCATAATGACTGTGTCAGCTCCTGCATACGTCTGCTGTTGTTGTTGTTTTTAAAAAGCAGGTCACGTTTCAGTGGCCAGGAAGTGACACATCTCAATAATAGCCAAATAGAAAGGCTCCCTGTAATTAGGGTTTCCAGCCTCCTCCCCAGAGCGCCCTTTTATTAGAATAGCTAAACGAAGAGGTTTAAAAAGTTCAGCAAGGGCTCTTTGGACACCTACCTCCAGCACCTGCCCCTGTGGATCCACCGAAGTTCAGTAGGACACACAGAGGGCCAAGGAGAGAAACAGAGCGTGGGGACCGCAGAGAGCGTGTCGGAGGCCCCTTCCCTGTGACAGCCCAGGAGAGGCGACCTGCCCACGGCAAGCTTGACAGAGGAAATAAGAGGCACCCCCAGCCTGGCCCTGGCGCGGGCCGAGGGCTTGGCAGACAGGGCAGACTCTTGGTCTTTGTGTTGACTGGCGGGAATCTCGCGCCATTCTCAAGTGCCAGGCGATGCCAGGCAGTGACCACAACGCCTCGGGCGTGTGAGCTACGCTTGGTCAGGGACGGGGGCACCGGGGCACCGGTCCTGGGGCTGCAGCCTGCTCACCGACAGCAAAGCCCAGCTGCAGCTGGCGGGGGCCAGGCACAGAAGAGGCCACTCGGAAGCTCCAGGCCAGCCTGGCTCTGGAAGGCCTCTCTCCTTACAGCCGAAGAGGGCGGGGAAGCAGGCTGCTGCAGCCCGTGTGTCCTAGACGCAAAGAGCTCTCATTCCCTGAGGAGCCAGACGCAGGATTATGCCTTGTTAACTCTCGGAGTTAAAGATTATCTTCTCAGAGCCTCCCCGGGGCACACGGGGTTAAGTCTCAGCACTGTGAAGCTAGCCAGAGCCACTGTAGCACAGAGTTCGATCCCCGGCCAGGGAGCTTCCCACAGGGCGCAGCAGACCTCTCCTGTCTCCCCGCTGCTCCCTCAGCAGTGAACTTCAGTGGATCCACCCGTCCTGCTCCCCACTCTGTCTCTGGGGAATCCTCTCACCCCCTGCACCTCTGGCCGACAGCCCAGTTTCTATGCATAAATAAATAAACCTTAAAAAAAAGATTATCTGGTCAACTTTCTTCACTTCTGCTAGATGCTGTTATGTAGCAAACCCCACCCGTGAGCAGTGGAGGCACAGAGCAGGTGCCCAGTGAGGTCCTGAGGAGTGAGTGCGCTGTGATGACGAACAGAGACTCCACCCTCAAGAGATCCCACCGGAGTGGGGTTCATCATCAGTCAAACCTGGATTCTGCTTACAGATGTGCAGATGGAACATTCCTGAAGCTCTCTAGGCCTTCATTTCCTTACCCATACAATGGGGACACCTCTGATCTGCTGTGAGGATTAGCAGTAGCAATGCGTGCCAGGGCCTCCCTGGGGGCGCAGGGGCTGAGTCTCAGCACTATAAAGCTGTCCCAGCCATTGCAGCACGAGTTCCATCCCCAGCCAGGGAGCTTCCCATGGGGCGCAGCAGACCTCTCCTGTCTCCCCGCTGCTCCCCTCAGCAGTGGATTTCAGTGGATCCGCCTGTCCTGCTCCCCACTCTGTCTCTAGGGAGTCCTCTTACCCCCCCCCACCTCTGGCCTACACCCCAGCTTGTATGCATAAATAAATAAATCTTTAAAAAAACAATGCACGCCCCCTGTTAGCAATGCCAGGGACACAGTAAGCGCTCAGCAGCTGCTATCTAGCTACAGTAGGGGTCAGGACAAAAGAGAGCACTGATGGCATAAGCCATCAGGAAACTGACCCGTCTCCCCAGTTGACCAAGCCCCTCCTTCCCAGCCCGACACCCATGGGGCAAGCTTCTCACAGCACCGCGCTCCAGCACACAGCAGCCCTTTGCACAGAGCATCAAGCCAACGGCACCTGCCCCCAGCCCCCGCTGTTCCCTGCCACCCACCCCTCCCTTTGGCTGCAGATAAGACAAAGAGCTTGAGTTCCAGACTAGGAGACTTGCTGGCCGCTCACTGGCAGCCGGACTGGCATCACACACGCTTCTGTGTGATGAAGCGTTTGCCCCAGGCCTCTGGGGTCCCAGCTTGGATAGCTGTGGTCCTGCGCTTGGCTCCCCAGCCTGGATGCAGCCTGTGCTTGTGCAAAATGAGCAGTCAGCACCGGCCGATTATATCTAAGAAATGGGGGGCTGAGGGGTCTCAGCTTCTGTGCCCCCAGAAGATCAATGAGAAATGACTAGGACGCAAGGCACTCGAGTCCGTGGGAGGGGCCTCAGCTGGCGGGGTGGCTGTTTCTGGTAACCCCGATGGAACTTAGGGGTGGCTGGGAAACTTGGGAACAATTCAGCTCCTAGATCACCCCAAATTCTGCTGCCTCTCTGGGAGCGGGGGTCCTCAACCTCAGAGGGAACTGTGGAAATGTGTGTCACCCCCTGTCCTGCCGCTCGCTCAGCTGCAGCAGTGTTGGGCCTCACTCTTTAAATGCTTGCAAAGCCGTCCGAGTACTAGTCCCTGCGGAGCCTGCTGCCCTGAGTTCATACAGTCTCTCTCCCCATCCCGTGCCCGAGGGGGGTCTCCACAGAGCGTGGCTCCCCAGGGAGGCAGAGGCAGGGTCCACAGCTGGGTAACAAATTCGGGCTCTGCGGTGGCGCTTACCCACACTCCCCTGCAGCCCTCCACACCTCCTGGCTTTGCAGCTTTCAAAACAGCTGCCAAACGGGAGAAGATGAGAACCCGTCAGAGGGCGCCTTCTTATTTTAGACCTTGCTCCACAAACCCTCCCGCGGGCAAGCAGCTCACCAACTCATCAGCCCGACAGGCCTGCGGCAGAGAATGGCCCTGAAGGAGGGGGGGAGAGGCAGAGGCCCGGACGACTGCCAGGAAACCCTACACCGGCCCAGCTGGTGCCAGGAGGGGCTGGGGGCTGGGGCGGGTGTGGGTCAGGGGCCTGTGGAGGGGCGGAACCAGAAGGCGCCGGTAGAGGGTTAAGAAATAGAGGCAGCTCCCTAAGAGATAAGATCATGAGAGAGATATGCCAAAGGGGTGGGTGACCGAGATTCAGACAGTGAAATATTTACAACCCTGGAGAAATATTACTGTGGCCACAGCACCCTGGGCTCCCTGGCAGCTGGGAACCGAGGAAGGGGCCACAGGCAGCTGCGGAGAGTCTGCAGACCCCTCCTGGTGCTCTGTGATGCCTCAAGCCCAGGCCCGCAGCAGGGATTCCCAGCCCAGCGGGGAAGGCCGAGGCTGCTCTTACCTGGGGGTCCCACAGACGTGTGAGGCTTGGGTACAGGTAAAACTGGATTCCTTGGGCTGCCCCAGGCAGCGTCACCCCTCGAATTAAGAGGACCACCAGCATGAGGTAAGGGAAGGTGGCAGTGAAGTACACCACCTGGCCGGGGACAGAGGAGGGAAGGGGGCTGGTCAGTGGGAAGGTGGCCCGAGACCCCGCAGTCTCCCGGGGGGAGAGGGGAGAGGAGTGCTGGGGCTCCTTCTGCCCCCTGCAGCTGTTCACATCCACCTCCCTCTGCCCTTCCCTCCTCCTCCCTCCTGCCCTTCAGCTTAAAGCACCGCCCCTCCCCAGACGTGCCCAGGGAATATTTATTGAGTGACCGAATGAGCTTACGTGTCCCCCACACGCGTGCTTGGGACTCTGGGTGTCAGGCCCGAGAAGTCTGAGACACAGGCCCCTGGCCCTCACGGAGCCTGCGCAGCCAGTGGCCGGACAGGCACGAAGCTCCACAGAGGCCTCCAGGCAAGAGTCCAGAAGGACCCAAAATATCCTCTAACACCTCACCCCCCAGGGCAGAGGCCCCCAAATTCAATGGTTGTCAGAGAGTCATTTTGTGATTAATATTCTTACTAGAATTCAGAATATTTAATAGCATTTACCAGAATAAAAATGGAATGATTCTTCCAAAGAGATAGCGCACGAAACAGGGAGCCGTAAACTGTGCTCAGTCTGTAAGGCGTTCACACACGTGGTGTGTTCCCAAACCAAATTCCTCGGGAAGGGTCCTTCTCACCATTTTCTCTTTCTCTCTTAATTTCCCAAATGCCAGAGCACCTGGGTAGAGCCCAGGAGAGCAAGGGTCAGGGAAGAAAGCCACAGGAAATCTCTGCGATCACTTCCTGCTAGTCCTGACTACAGATGGGGACTCCTGGGCTTCTGAGCCCCACTGAGGGCAGGGAGAACTGGACTGGGGACCACAGCTCTCCAACACCAACCTTGCCCGTGGACTTGACCCCCTTCCAGATGCAGAAGTAGCAGATCACCCAGGCCAGCAGGAGGCACAGGGCCAGTTCCCAGCGCAGGGCGCCCAGGTGCTGGATGCCGTCAGAGATCTTCAGGACCCGCCTCCTGGGGAGAGAATGGGGCCGGGCTCCACTCTGCAGCGGCACTCGGCTGGGACCAGGTCCCCAGGCCACTGCCCGGAGGCCACGGGCGCATGGGGCTCAGCTTCATCCAGAGGTGGGGGAGATGGGGAGGGAGCGAAACAGACTGTTTCCAGGCAACTATGCTCTGGGAAGCCGAGCGCCAGTCTAACCTAGAAGTGCGACCCTTTGCTCAGCCACGCTCCTGGGGTGTCTCGATACTGGGAATCGTGCCCTAGATGCACACGGGTACCGGGTGGGGTGACGGCCCAGAGGCAATGCACACGCAGCTGGAGAGGTGGTAGCTGGGAGCGGGAGGCACCCGTGTGCAAACCCACGGGTGGAGGGTGGGGCCTGGGAAGGGAAGGCAGGCCCAGGCAGGGGAGAGGCGCAAGGTGCTTTTACTGAAGGGCCTCCCTGGGGGGCAGGGGTTAAATCTCAGCACTATGAAGCTGTCACAGCCACTGCAGCACGAGTTCGATCCCCAGCCAGGGAGCTTCCCACAGGGTGCAGCAGACCTCTCCTGTCTCCCTGCTGCTGCCCTCAGCAGTGTATCTCAGTAGATCCACCTGTTCTGCTCCCCATTCTGTCTCTGGGAGTCCTCTTACCACCCCACACATCTGGCCTACTCCCCAGCTTGTGTGCATAAATAAATACAGCTTTTAAAAAAAGATTCTTTACTTGAAGCCAGTTGCGCATTAACCACAAAGACCCCAAAGAGAAAGCCCTTCGGTGACAGGGCCATTGAAGAAGGAGGCGAAACGCTTCCCACTGCCCACTGAGAGTCACCATGGCCTGCCCACCCCTCTGTCCAACACACAGCCCACTCGGCGTGTGGACAGGCCTCACTCACTCCCAGAACTCGATGACAGGGGAGGTGGCGTTCTTGGCGGTGACGTTCAGGGAAGCGTTGGCCCTCTGGAACTCGACACAGTGTTCTAGCCACGGGTCCCAAGGAAGGAAGAGAAAGAAAGTTCATTCACCAATGTGGGCCTGACTCAGACAATGGGTGGAACTGAGGAGAATGGCAAGGAAGGCAGCTGGAAATCTGAAAGGAACTGGGCTGAAGTTGTCTTTCAACGCTCCTCAAACACGTAATAACGTGCGTGCGTTTAAGCGTCTGGACACCCGTCCTTGCTAAAACCTGATGAGACGGTGTCAGGAGGATGTTCTGCCGGCCGCCTGCTTCGAACTACAGGTCATCCTCAGCTTACATGGGGGTTACACCCTGATAAATCCAACCTGAGTTGAAAGATTTAACACAGCCAACCCACCAAAGAGCACAGCTCAGCCGAGCTGCCTTAATCTGTGCTCAGAGGGCGTCTGTTCATTACAACTGGCAAAATCATCTATGTGAGGCCTATTTTAGAATACATCTCAGGCCTCCCTGGTAGCTCAAGGGGTTAAGTCTCACACTATGAAGCTGTCTGCAGCAACTGCAGCACGAGTTCGATCCCCGGCCAGGGAGCTTCCCACAGGGCGCAGCAGACCTCTCCTGTCTCCCCGATGCTCCCCTCAGCAGTGGATTTCAGTGGATCCGCCTGTTCTGCTCCCCACTCTGTCTCTGGGGAATCCTCTCACCCCCCACACCTCCTGCCTACACCCCAGTTCTTGTATGCATAAATAAATAAATCTTTAAAAACAGTTTTAAAAAACGTGTTTGTAGGATTGATGGGAGACTGAAATCAATACGCTGTCACAAGCTCAAGTGTTGGGTATTATCTGCACGTGATTCGGGAGAGCTCATGCTCTTTTTTACATTTTATTGGGGCGATAATCGGGGGAGGGGGGACTAGGACAGAGTGTTTTCGCACTGCGGACAGAAGAAGGCCCATCTACCTAGAATGGCCTGTCGGAGCTTATGGTGGCTAAGCGAGAGCGAGAGCGGCTTGCGGCTCAGAGGGAGTGCTCTACCCTCCTGACAGCTGGGATCTGGCCCTTCCCGTCCTCACCACCACCCCCTGGAGCAGGGAGCCTCCTCTCCTGGCCCCTCCCTGGCCTCCAGTTTCCACTCTTGCCTCCCAATCAAGTCTCCACACAGCGGCCAGAGTGATTTTGCTCTAAAACTTGACTCCTTCCACAAATAGTTTTGAGCACTGATGGCGGAGCCAGCACTCTGCTCGGTACAAAGGTGACAGAGAAGAAGACACATTTCTGCCTGAAGATCAGTGAGGAAAAGACCAACAAGCAGGCAAAAGCAAGGTCAGGGGTTAGGGCAGGCACTTACACATTTGAGAAGAACCCAAAGCATTTCGGGATATCAGAAGATGCACCTCTCAGATCTGACTTTCTCTTGAGAAATGGGAATGGGGCTGGTGGCAGAGATGGGCAAGAGAACACCGGGGGTGGGGGGAGGAGAACGGGTGGTGCGAGAAGAGCCGTGAGCAGGCTAACAGGCTTCCCCGCAAGTGAAGGCCTCAAACCCCACTTCAGCCCGCGGAGCTCAGCTGAAGGAGAACAAACAAGCCCGGCCCAGCACTCCCTGGCCCGCTCCACCCGGGGGAAGCTGGAGAGGGAGGGAGGGCGGCGCTCAGGGCCCTGCTGCAGCGCACGGCGGCGGCTGGGCATGTGCGTCCGGGAGGGCTGCTCTGAGCCACTGGCTCTTTACATTTAAATTCACTGAAATGAAATAAAAACTTTAAAATTCAGTTCCCCCCACACAGGCCACATTTCAGAGGCTCACTGGGCATGTGTAGCCAGGTGCCACCGCGGAGAGTGCAGATGACTTGTGAGTTGAAAAGACCGAAATAGTATCAGAAGGAAGACACGAAAAGAAAAGAACTACACACACACACACACACACACACACACACACACACACACACCAAATCATATTTCAAATGGAAATAAATGCCTAAACGACATCAAAGGAAATCAGTTCTATTCGCATAATACACGAATTCATAAGACATGAGTTGATTTGCATAATACATATATCTGTTTTTTAAAAAGACTGTGTTTCACCTGTGATGTTGGTGAATTTTTTTTTTAAAGATTTATTTTTTATTTATACATACAAGCTGGGGTACAGGCCAGAGGCGTGGGGCGGTGAGAGGGCCCACCAGAGACAGAGCAGGGAGCAGAACAGGCAGATCAGAAACACACTGCTGAGGGGAGCAGCGGGCGAGGCAGGAGAGGTCTGCCGCGCCATGTGGGAATCTCCCTGGCTGGGCGTCGAACTCGTGTTGCTGCTGCCGACAGCTCCACAGAGCAGCGCTTAACCGCTGCGCCACCGGGGAGGCCCGATGTTGGTGAATTCTTGCTCTTATCTTTGGTGTAAGATCTATCTCCCTGATTTGGGCCTCCCCAGGGGAGCAGAGGTTGTCTCAGCCTATGAAGCCATCCGCAGCCACTGCAGCACGAGTTCGATCCCCGGCCAGGGAGCTTCCCACAGGGCGCAGCAGACCTCTCCTGTCTCCCCGCTGCTCCCCTCAGCAGTGGATTTCAGTCAATCTGCCTGTTCTGCTCCCACTCTGTCTCTGGGGAACCCTCTCACCCCTGCACCTCTGGCCTGCACCCCAGCATTGTATGCACCAATAAATAAATCTTTTTAAAAAAAACTCCCTAGCAGTGTGTCCCTGGTTAAAGTTGGGGGCTGGGTTGCCTGGGACATAAGGCCATTCCCACTTGGTAAATGTGGAAGAGGAGGAAATGAAGCCCAGGGGGACACCTCCTTACCTGTATTCCACTCATGGTGGCAGCTCCCCCAGGGAAGGTCAGTGGTGAAGCTGCTGACGAGGTAGAAGAGCGCCCAGGCCAGGACGACGATGTAGTAAACATTGAGGAGGGTGACGATGACCTGGGAGGCATAGCCGATGCCTGCCGGGAGACTGCAGGGTTGGGGTAGGAACTACAGACAGATTTCGCACTCAGCACCCATCCCTGCTTAGGAGACAGCTGGCGCGCCTCTGCCAGCATCTAAAATAAGACGCGTTGGGACCCAGGCTCCTGGCCAGCCGCTCCGGCCCCAGCTTCCTCGCGCTATCATCTTGCTTCAGCTCTGAACGGTCACCTGCACAAAGTTATTTTTCAGATGTGCAAGACTAATTTCAAGATTCCCTTAGATTATTCCAATAAGCTCTGGATTATTTTTCTTAAACACAAAAACACGTGTTTAGAGCAGGAACAGACGATTCAGAGAAGAGAAAATACACACAATGAAATAATGTCCTTAAAATACATTCACTCTCCCTTATAATTGTAGGTGTCAAAAATGAAAACAGGGAGATACTCTCCTGCATCTACAACTCAGTGATTTCCAAACTTGTCTGTATATTATACCTATTTCGGGGATATTTTTAAAATTCCAAAGCCCAGACCAGACTCCAGACCATTTTAATCACAGTGCCAGGATATTTGGAAGGTCTCTTGGTGACACCAATGTGGAGACAAGCTGGGAACCACTGACAAAGCTCAGAGTTGTTAAAGATATGGGGGAAAGATGCTGACTTGTATCCAGTGCTGCTGTAAGCCAGCACAGCACTTCAATACGACAATTTATAAGCCAGATCAAGAGACATCAACTTTGTAACCTTTGATCCAATAACCCTAACCCTGGGATATTATCCCAAAGAAAAAACTCCCCAAAAGGGGAGGAAGGTGCTATCTCAACAAATATACACATCATAGCTGAAAATGACAATCTTATAAGAAATTAAAAATAAGCAAAAAACTCCAGAGAACTGTTAAGTAAATCATGATATAGTCTCCTGATGGAAGTTTATGCAATTATTAAAGGATTATTGTATGGAAAATGGAAAATAACACTGAAAAACAGAAAAAGAAACTGCATAGGCCACATTAACAGAACATAAACAGAACATAAACACATTACATAAACTTTCTCCAGACTGGAAATAACTCGAATGTTTTTCAGTGGGTGAATGGTTAAATAACTGGTATATCCATACTGTGGAATACTACTTTGCAATAAAAAGGAATGAACTACTGATAGAAGAACAATCTGGATAGATCTCAAGGGCATTGATCTGAAAAAGTCAACCTCACAAGGTTATACGTTATATGATTCCATTTTGCATAATGTTCTCTAAATGACAACACTATAGAGCTGCAAGACAGATCAGGGGCTGTCAAAGATTAGGGGCGAGTAGGGGAGAGAAGTACGGCTACTAAGGAGACCTTTGTGCTGATGGAACAGTTACGTGTCTTGATTGTGGGAGTGGTTACACAAATCTATGTTCGTGATAAAATTACACGGAATTATACACACACACAAACTCACACACACAAGTGAGTACATGGAAAACTGGTGAAATCTGAAAAAGGCTGACACTGGACAGTACTGATGTCATTTTCTAGGTTTTGATATTCTATCGTTATGTGAGGTATTCGAATTGGGGGTGACGTGACTTCACTGTACTGTTGTTTCAACTTTCTGTGAATATACAATTATCTCAAAACATAATCTTAGGGAAAATTCCATGCAGAGAGAAATATTGAAATAAAACACCCTAAGCTTTAAATAGCTAGTATATCAAGGTAGAATTATTAATAAAATTGTTTTCTCATTTCCAATTCTTAAAGTGTTTTATAATGGACTAAATCTGTCTTGAAAAATACAAAATCACTGTTTTGTTTTTGAAATATATAGCCAAGATAGCTTTGCACTCTGCTCATTTAACCTAAAGCCTCTGCCCCAGCCTCATCTCTGTCTTGTCCTGCATTTTCTAATGGGCTGGGTAAGTCACTCAGGATTGAGCCCACAAGTGGAAGGTTTAACACGAAGACGCAAGTCTGATCTCAACCAGCCCCGCTGCTAACCACCCAGCCACTCCTAACCGTGTTTACAACCACTAGTGCAGACACCCTGGACTCACACAGCTACTCACCCTCAAAGATGGGGCAGATCTTCCTCCAGGCTGTGACGCCTCCCTGGCTGGTGTACTGGCCCAGTGCTGTCTCCAGGAGGAAGACAGGAATGCCACAGGTAAAGAGGAAGATGAGGTAGGGGATGAAAAAGGCACCTGCGGGCGGAAAACAGGCTGTCCATTATCCGCTCGAGCGCCTCACGGCCCACACCCATCTCCTGCATTCCGCCCCGCCAGTCAGCATCCTGGGGTGGGGAGACGCCACGCTGCAGGGAAGATCAGTCTAGACATCTGGAGTCACAGCAGAAATCAAAAATCAGCAGTTTCTTACCCACCCGCACCTTTTTCCACTGTGAAGTTTCCCTCTACACCTACCAAGGTTTGCTCCCCATCAAGCACCTGTTGCTGCTTAAAGAACGCTGACCTTGGCAACAGCAAGGACCTCAGTGAATCGTGGACATCCGGGAGCACTAGCACAGTCCACGGCTTATAATGCTTTGCAAAGAAATGGTTGTTCTTGGTGTTAAACAGGAATAAGGCAAGGACAGCCACTAAAAGTTATTCAGATTGGAAAAAACAAACAAAGCTGACTAATTCACAGATGACACATGGCGGTCTATGTAGGAAGTCCTTTAGAATCTGAAAAATGTCCAACTCACACAGTGGTGGTACCAAGGGCTGGGGAAGAGGGAGCAGAGAGGTGTTGGTCAAAAAGTACAGAGTTTCATTGCCTCACAGTGGTAAGTCCTAGGAGCTACTACACAAAACAGTGTACTTAGCAATGCTGGATTGTATACTTAAAAATTTGCTAAGAGAGGAGACCTTAGATTAAGTTCTTGCCAGAGAAATGTTAAAATACAAAAAGAAGGCAGGAGGACTTTCGGAGATACTGAAAATGCTTATGTTTTTGAGTGTAGTGATGGTTTCATGAGTGTATATTATCACAAAAATTCATTGATTTGCATACATGAAGTAAGTGCTGTTTTGTATATCAGCCATACCTCATTAAGTGGCTTTAAAAAGAAAAGAAAATCTTTTGGAAAGCACAAAAGAGCTACTAAAACCAGTAAGTTCATTTAGTAAGTTTTCAGGAAACACATCAGCACACAAACATCAACTATATTTCTACATATTAGCAACAAGAAATCATAAAGTAAAATTTAAGAAATGATACCATTCATAATTGCACCAGAAATATGAAATACTTAGGAATGAATCTGACCAAAAATGTAAAAGACATGTATACTCACAACTAGAAAATATTGCTGACAGAAATTACAGACCTAATAAATGGTGAGGCAAGTCATTTTCATGGGCAGAAGACTCAATATTATTAAAAAGTCAATTTTTCCCAAATTGACCAATAGATTTACTGCAATCCCATTCAAAATCCCAACAGGCTTTTTTTGGTGTAGAAATTGATACACAGATTCTAAAATTCACATGACAAAGCAAAAGACCTAAAATAGGCAAACATCTTTGAAAAAAAAGGACTAAGTTTTAGGCTCAAGTCTAATTGACTTAGATATTATTGTAAAGCTATGGTAAGTAAAACAGTGTGGTACTGGCATCAAAATAAACAACAGATCAATAGAACAGAACAGAATCCAGCTGTAGGCCACAAATACATGGACAACTGATTTTTGATAAAGGCGTAAAGGCCATTCATTGGAGAAAAGATAGTCTTTTCAGTAAATGATGCTGAAATAGGAGATATCCATACACATGAAAAAAATGAACTTCAATCAATACCTTAATTATATATTAAAATTAACCAAAATCAGTTATAGACCTAAATATAAAACCTAAAATTGGCCTCCCTGGTGGCACAAGAGTTTAAGTATCAGCACTATGAAGCTGTCAGCAGCCACTGCAGCACCAGTTTTATCCCCAGCCAGGGAGCTGACCCACAGGGCACAGCAGACCTCTCCTGTCTCCCTGCTGCTCCCCCTCAGAAGTGGATTTCAGTCAACCTACTTGTTCTCCTCCCCACTCCGTCTCTAGTGAATCCTCTCGCCCCACCCACACCTTTGGCCTATACCCCAGCTCTTGTATGCATAAATAAATAAATCTTTAAAAAAATAAAATAAAGTAAAACCTAAAATTATAAAACTGGAAGAAAATATATGAGACCTGGTGTTAAGCAAAGATTTCTTTCACATGACACCAAAAAGAACAAACTGATAAGTGATTTCATGAAAATGTTTACATTTTTTCTAAAAAGAAAAGGAAAAACATAATACAGAATGAGAAAAAAATGCAAAATTTATATCTGATAAAGGGCTTTTATCAAGAATATATAAATTAGCCTCAAAATTCAATAGTAAGAAAACAGTCTATTTTTTTAATTGAAAAATTGAACAGACTTTCACCAAAGAAGATACATGGGTTGCAAGTAAGCACATGGCATTAATCACTGTGATAATATAAATTAAAATGACAATGAGATCAAAAAAAAGAAACAAAAGGCATCCAAGTTAGAAAGGATGAAGTGTAACTATTTGCACATGACATGCTATTATATATAGACAATCCTAAAGCATCTATCAAAAAAAAAAACTTAAAGAAATTCAAAGACGTTACAGCACATAAAACTAATATATAAAAATCAGTTGCATTCCTAAATGCTAATAACAAACTATCAGAAAGAGAATTAAGGAAACAATCCCATTTTTTACATTTGCATTAGAAAGGCTCAAATACCTGGGGGTAAATTTAACCAAGGAGGTGAAAGACCAGTATACTGAAAACTATAAGACATTGAAAAAGAAAATTGAAGGCAAAGCAGATAAACCAGAAAGATATTCTGAGCTCAAGGATTAGGAGAATTGCTATTGTTAAAATGTCCATACTACCTCAAACAATCTACAGGTTGCAGTGTGACGAGAAATAGGTTGGAGAAAGACAAAGATGTACAATTGCATTTCTCAAGGAATCAAAAACAAAAAACAAACTCACAGATACAGAGAGCAGACGGGGGTCCCCGCCGATGGGAGCTAGGGGTGGGTGAAGGGGGTGAGGAGTTCCAAAAGTACAAACTTCCAGTTATAAAATAAGGGAAGTCTGGTGATACACGGAACAGCATGGTAACTACAGTTAGTAATACTGTATTGCACAGTTGAAAATTGTTAACAGAGTAGATCTTGAAGTTTCTTCTCACTTATCACAAGAAAAAAATTGTAGCTGTGTGTGGTGATGGAAACTCATGATATATACAAATATCAAATCGTTATGTTGTACATCTGAAATATGTATGGCATAGTCTCAATTTTGTTGAAATGACCATGAAATAAATATTACACCCCTGTGAGAAAGTTAAAATTTAGGACCTCCCTGGTGGCACAAGGGGTTATGTCTCAGCACTATGAAGCTACCCCAGCCACTGCAGCATGAGTTCAATCCCCGGCCAGGGAGCTTCCCACAGGGTGCAGCAGACCTCTCCTGTCTCCCCGCTGCTCCCCTCAGCAGTGGATTTCAGTAGATCTGCCTGTTCTGCTCCCCACTCTGTCTCTGGTGAATCCTCTCATCTCCCCCCCCACCAGACACACATTCTGGCCTACACCCCAGTTCTTGTATGCATGAATAAATAAATCTTTAAAAAAAAGTTAAAATTTAAAAGGTTCACCAAGTATTGGAAAGAGGTGGGGAAACTGGTACTCTCACTGGCAAGAATGTAAAATGCCATAGCTATTTTGGAAAAAGTGTTTGGTTGTTCCTTAAAAAGTTAAATGTGCAACTACCATGTAATCTTGTCATTCCCTTCTAGGTAGTAACCACTAGCAATAAAAGCCTATCCTTCTATAAAGACTTGTACACAAATATCCTTAGCAGGTTTAGCTGCAATAGCTAAAACCTGGAGAGAACACAAATGTCTATCAACAAGAAAACAGATAAAAAAAATTATATTGCATGCCTATCATGGGATACATTCTTTGCAATAACAAAGAATGAGCTAAAATATGGATGAATCTGAAAATAATTATGCCACGTGAACGAAGCCAGAGAAAGAAAAGTACATACTGAGTGATTCCATTTCTATCACATTTTAGGAAATGCAAATTAACCGTAACAGCAATATTGACAGAAAACAGGCCTGTAGAATGGAAACGGTCTACGTGCCCATAGACAGATGCATGGATAAAGAAGGCGTGATGTTTATGTGATGGAAAATTACTCATCCAGAAAAAAGGAAGGAAATCCTGCACTTTGTGAAGAACCTCAAGGGCCTGATGCTAAGAGAAATAAGTCAAACAGAGAAAGACAAATACTATGTTCTCACTTATACGGAATCTGAACAAACGCTGAATTCAGGGAAACAGAACAGAACAGAACGGTGGTCGCCTGGGGCTGGAGGAGGGGGTTCTGGGGCGTATAAACCTTCAGCTCTCACCTGAGTAACTGTTACAGGGCAGCCCCGATATAAATGGGTGCCTGTCTGTGGGTTTACTGGGGTCTAGCAGACAGCACGGTGCCGGCTGTGAACTCGACTGTGTCATGAACTAGGACAGTGCTGAGGGAGTAGCTCCTAAATGTTATCAGCCCAAAACGCTGTCAGGATAATTATGTGAGGGGGCGGGGGTGCGGAATCACTCTGGCCGTCATCTTGCATTATCTGTACGTATGTCAAGTCATCATGTACAAGGTCTGAACCTTACCTATGTCATATGTCAGAAAATCTCTCCATTGAGCTGGAAATAGGTATTTTTAAAAAGTGCCTGTGATTGGGCCTCCCTGGTGGCACAGGGTTGAGCGCTGCGCTGTGGAGCTGTCGGCAGCGGCGACACGAGTTCGACGCCCGACCAGGGAGATTCCCACATGGCGCAGCGGACCTCTCCTGCCTCGCCCGCTGCTCCCCTCAGCAGTGTGTTTCTGTCGATATGCCTGTTCTGCTCCCCACTCTGTCTCTGGTGAACCCTCTCTCCGCCCCACACCTCTGGCCTGTACCCCAGCTTGGATGTATAAATAAATCAATGTTTTAAAAAAAAAGTGCCTGTGATTTCAGTGGGGTAGCAGGGTCAGAGGTGGAAGAAGACAGGAGGACATTTGGGGACTCGGTGGGTATCTTTCACTATCTTGATTGATGGCAATGGTCTCGTGGGAGTATAGAAATGACAAAAATGATCTAACCGTCCACTTGAAATAAGTGCAATTTTTGCAAGTCAAGCACACCCTAATAAAACTGCTCCAAACGAAAGTTAATTGGGAATGGAGTTCCCAGCTCTCCACCTTCTAGATCTTGGGCTGGGAGGCCACAGCACTGAGGGGAACACTCGACCACCGCGAGGGTGAAGACTCGAGGCCATAAATAATTCAGGCCGATAAGCCCAAAAATCAGCTGCAGACTTGCTGGGCCATAGGGAACAGAGAGCACGGCCACTGCTGAGATGGGAAACACCGCGTCTCAGCCCCGCTCAGCCCCTGCCTCTCTCTGCTGCCCGCGCTTTCCCAACCAGCCGAGCCAATGTTTAACCTCTGGGCCGCGCTCAGGTCTGTGGCCAGCCCTGCTCCCCTCCTTCTCCGCCCCTGAGCACCGGGCGCCTGGACAAAGGACAAGGTCCACACTCACCAGGCAGAGTTACTGGCCCTAAAGGCAAGGAAGGAGCGGGGGGTGAGCCCAAGAGGGAGCTAGTCTTGGAGCTGAGGGAGGGCGTGCAGGGTTCCCACACCCCCCGAAGCCCCGTTGGTCTCCTTCCCCAGGTTCTAGACCCCTCCCCTGTGGGATGGGAGGAAACGGGGCTTGCTAGCTCCAGTCATCCTGCAGCCGCCTGCTCCAAGGCGCCCACTCCTGGGCACGCCTGTAATATGCTGGCCCGTTTTTTTTAAGACACAAACTGCTGATGCGCCCACAGCGAGCTGGCAGGACAGCTTCAGGCTGCCATCAACGTTCATCCGACACACAGTGGGCAGCGGGCACAGAGCAATGGGAACATGGGGAAACCGCCACATACTCTCTGTTACTCTTGTATGAAGAAGAGTGTCCCTGCCTCTCTTTGTCCCTTGATGCCCCCTGAGGCGAGGCGTCCCCTGGGATCAGTCCCTCACCCGGATGCTCTCTTGCCCCTCCATGCCGTCTGGAGCTGTTGCTTGGGTTGCCGCCTTTGTGGGGCAAAGCTCCCCCTCTAAGCCCCTGACTCTGGGAGGCCCAGCTCTGGCGCCCGCTGGTGCCTTGAGGGGCAACAGGATAGAGCAAGAAGGGAGTGGGGATGACTCCGACACAAGTCACCTGTCACTGTCCCCTCCTGCCCCTCCTTCCCTACACCCCGTTCCCAGCGCAGATCCAGAAGGACCATGCGCCCAGAGCCGCGCCGCCCTGGCGCTGAGTCAAAGCCCCCGTCACACAGTGGCTGACGAGGCCCGTGGGACCCGCGCCCCTCCTGTGACCCATCTATGTCCTCCTCAAACAGGCCAGGCCCACCTCGCTGGCGCCCTCGAGCCTTTCATTCCTCTGCCTGGACTTGTTTCGGCCCCAGTAGCCACAGGGCCAAACGCCCCAAAAGCCTTTGCCCACCCGCCCCTCCTGCTGCCTCTCCCCAGCCTCCTCGGCCTCTGCCGCCCACCACCTGCCGACGCAGCCTTCAACTCCCCTGTTTCCCACGCTCCTGTCTGCTCCCTCCTCCACCCGGGATGGCCGGTCCACTTCGCTCATCGTGCGGCCCAGTAACTTAGAACAAGGCCTGAGAAGCAGCAGCCCCTCCTCAGCGCCTGTGGAACGTCGCAGGGCTCGTCCGCCCGTGTGTGGGCCGCGGCCGACACCCGCGGCTCTAGATCACTGGGAGGAGGCGACGGCTTTGGGGGCGGCCGCAGCGGGGCAGCGGGGGAGAGCCCATCTCCGTCTCCCGGAAAGCCAGCTCGCGGCCTCCCATTTTTGATGGGCTTCCTTATGTCACGTTCCCAGCCTCCTGGCTTTCGGCCTCAGCCGTTCAGCTGTTTGCCTGTTGCGCGCTGTCCTCGCTCAGCCCTCGCTTGCTCTGGACGCGCCCCAAACCGGGCCCGCCCAATGTTAGAGCTGGAAAGAACCAAAGAGGACACCCCACACACCGCTGGTCTGGAACTGGAATGATGCTTCGGGGACTGCATCCTTGACCTGGCCACTAAATAGACAGCCCCTGACGTGTCCTTCCCCTGCTGACCCCTCACACGGGCAGTGCCGCTCAGAGGTGCGGATTGGGAGAAAGGGCGCCGGCGGGCTGAGCATGCCAGGACCCAGCATCCTGCTCCAGGACTTGTTCAAACACCCCTCGTCCCCGGGAGCCCAGCCGGCAACCCGAGAGCCGGGGGTTTAAACGAAATCACCAAGCGGGGCGGAACGGCCTCAAGCCCCTTGAGTGGCCTCCAGCCGCCTCCCCCCTCGCCCACAGCAGCAAATAAGGAGGCAGCGGTGTCGCCTCTGACAGACAGGCCTGACACGACGAAGCCTCAGCGCCAGGCTCCGCGGGGCTGGCTTTGCTCCCGAGACGGGCTGCCGCGCGGTGACAGGAAGGCTCAGCCACCGGGAAGCGGCCGGGTCCACTCCCAGACGGGCAGGTCCAGTGCTCCCCGCGCTGCCCTCTCGGCTGCCCGCTTCCCCGGCAGAGGAGTCCTCCCCGCCCCCAGTGGCCCGGCTGACTCGCCCTCAGAGCAGACCTGGCTTCCGCCTCTGCCGGCTCCACACCCCCAGAACACGGCCCCCCGCTGCGTGTCCTCAGGGAGCGGAGCGAAGCCCCAAGGCGCGGTGCTTGTCGGGGGGAGGCTGTGGGGCGGTGTGTGGATTCAGTAAAGAGAGCCTGACCACATCCAAGACCCCTAAAATGTCTCCACTGGCCCCAGGGCAGCCCGATTTCCTCACGAGCACCCATGTGAGAGACCAAGGGCTGCGGACACTCTGCCCCGGCCTGCACCCCCACCCAAGCCCACCCCAACCCAGGCTGCGCACGCTCAGCACAGAGGGCTCAGCCCCAGCACTGCCAGAAAAGTGACCCCGGGGAGCCGCGTCCCCAGCTGCCCCTGACCTGCTCCCTCCTCCCCGGCTGCACCCCGGCCTCTGCGCCTGCTTGCTAGCCCCGGCCAACCTCCCCCAGCTCCGGGAGGCTGCTCGCCGCCGGGTTTTCCCACGGAGACGCTCAGCCGGCCTCCAGGTCCGCCCAGGGCCGATGCCCTCTTGGCCCCCAGACTGCCCCTCCCCAGCGCCCCTCTGCACCCAAGCCCCGCAGGGCGAGTGCCCAGGCCTGCTCTCCCCAGGGAGCACAGCCGCGGACGCGGGAGCCTGCTCCTTCCTCCCCGGGCGCCCAGCAAAGCCCGAACCCGCTGGGCCAAGAGGCCGAGCTCGTTCCGCTCCCTCCGGGGAAACGCAAGGCAACATCCAGCCCCGGCGCGGCCGCCGTTGGCCCCAGCCCAAGGGCAGGCTCGGAGCCTGGGGCATCTCCGGCCGCCCCAGCCGCTCGCCGCTCCGCTGCTCTCCCCGGACCTGGCGCCCTGAGCTCGGTCTGCGCGCCCGCTGGCCGCAGGGGGCAGGTGCGGCCTGGGGTCAGCCCTCCCCGGGACCCCACGCGGGCCGCCCGCTCCCCGCCCGCGCGACGAGACCGTCCTGCCGGCTGCCCAGTCGGCGCCTTCCGGGGCCGGGAAGCCCTGGGGCCCCGCGGAGCGCTGAGACACCCCGAGAGGAGCCGGGGAGGAAAACGCCCACACGCGCGGATGGGGTTCCCTGGGGGCTGGAAAGGGGGGCGGGGGGCCGACAAACACCACGTAGAGAGTTTGCCACACACTCTCACACACACTCACACTCTGACACACACACACTCACACTCAACCCACACTCACTCACACACTCTCACACACTCACACTCAACCCACACTCACACTCTCACTCATACACACACTCTCACACACACACTCAACCCGCACTCACTCTCACACTCACACACTCACACTCACACACTCTCACACACTCACTCAACCCACACTCACTCGCACACTCACATTCAACCCACACTCACTCTCACACACTCACACTCTGACACACTCACACTCAACCCACACTCTCACACACACTCACACTCACTCTCACACACTCACTCTCACTCATAGACACTCTCACTCTCACACACTCACACTCAACCCGCACTCACTCTCACACACTCACTCTCACTCACACACACACTCTCACATACACTCGCTCTCACACTCACACTCAACCCACACTCACTCACACACACACACTCTCTCATACACACACTCACACACGCACTCACACTCACACTCTCTCAACCCACACTCACTCTCACACTCACGCTCTCCCACACACTCACACTCACTCACTCTCACACTCACACGCTCACACACACTCACACTCATACACACTCACTCACTCACACTCACACACAACCTCACACCCACACACTCACACACACTCACTCTCTCACACACCCTCTCACACTCACACCCTCTCACACTCACACACTTGCAGGGGGCATTTTCGAGGACGAGCCACCGTCCCCGGTGCGGGGCGGCGGCCCAGGGAAAGCACGTCCTGCAGAGGGGCGGTGGGCCCGGGGCCGCCCAGAGGCCACAGCAGCCGGGGCAGCCGGGCAGCGCGGGCACCACGCGCGGCTCTGGCACACGCGCCGGCGGCCCCTCGGCGGGCGGAGCAGCGGGGCTGGGAGCGGGCCGGCCGGGCCCACGGACGGAGGCAGCGGCGAGCCCGAGCCCCGCCCCGCCGCTTGCAGCCTGTGCGCCGCAGCGCAGCAAAGGCCCGGGCGTCGCGCGGTCTGCCCAGGCCTGGTCTCCCGCAGTGTCCCCAGGAGGCCGAGGCCCTTGGGCTCCAGCACTGTGGCGGCCCCGCCCTCCCCGGGGAGCAGGAGACGAGCCAGCCTCCCCTGGGGTGGGCGCTGGCGCCTGGCTCTCACCTCCCCCGTTTTTGTAGCAGAGATAGGGGAACCTCCAGACGTTGCCCAGGCCGATGATCTCCCCGGCCACCGACAGCACAAACTCCATCTTGCTGTTCCAGTGCCCCCGCTCCAGGGTGCCGTCTTCCTCGGCCCTGTCCGGGACCGGGCACGCTGGTTTCGTCTCTCCATTCCTGGCTGCACCCGAGGCCCTGCTCTCCATCCCGCCTGGAAAACAAGCAGGGTGCTCTGTTACTATGCGGACCTAGGGGACACCTCGCTCCTTCCTTCACCAGCAGATTTCCAGGAATAAATGCCCTGGAGAGATCCGCATACCCGAGCACCTCTTGCTGGCAAAGACTGGGGAACAGCTGCTGAGCATAGATGCTCCTTTCCTGTTCCAAAAAGCAAGCACGGAGGTCCACTCTGTTGCTTCTGCTCCACAGGTCCCTGGGATTCGAGCTTGTGGACATGGAATAATTCACACAGCCCTTGGGGTGTCTAGGTTCTCCCTGCCACCCTGCAACTAGCCCTGTCTACACGGCAACTGCTTCATCGTCTCTCTTCTGTATACAGGGGCAGTTGAAAGGGATTTTTATATACCCTCAGAGCCACCCATTTCCTTTGCAGGGAGGTCCTCTAAGGAAATAATTGGGTAGAGATTTGCCTTCAAGGATGTCCGGTCTTAATAACAGCAAGAAATGAGAAAGTGCATACATAAATATTCAAAAATTGTAAATAGGTTAATGTTATGGCAGATACATACAATGGCCTACTCCATCATCATTAAAAATTGTTTTGCAGAAAGTGTAGTGAGGTGAGAAGGTGTTCACATATGGGAAGTGAAACTCATTATAAAATAGCACATACAGTCTGGGCACACTTGAAAAAATATTTTATCAAGTATTGAAATGCACTGAAAAATCAAGGTATCTCCCAAAATGTTCCTCACATAGTGGCTAGGCTACAGGAATATTTTCCTTATCTATATTTAATACATTCTGATCACAGAACAAGTTTTATTTTTAATCTGTGAAAATAAAAGGCAGTTAAAAAAAACCAACAAACTTCCAAAAGAACAAGAGAGGCTGACTAGGGCAAGGAACTGAGGGTAAGATGAGTTGCTTTTCCATCTCTTCCTTGCTCTCCGAAATCAACAGAAGAAAAGCTACAGGCTCCTTTTCCTTTTTGGTAAGGACAAATGTGGGAATCTGATCCAATGGAGAAGACAACATAAAATGAATTTTAAAACCACATTCCCAGGCCCTTCGCTGCAAGAAACGCTCCACCCCAGCGCCTCACTGGGGTGCGGAGGAGACCGGATGGGTAGGGAGCACCTACTACCAACTCGCCTTCTCCGAACATTCATTTCATTCTTTCACTCATTCCGAGAGGACGAGCTGCCGTTCCTCCACTTGCTAAATCAGGGAGCTGGGCCTCCCGGGTGGCGCAGCTGTTGGGCGCTGCGCTGTGGAGCTGTCAGCAGCGGCGATGCGAGTTCGAAGCCGGGGAGAATCCCACATGGCGCGGCAGACCTCTCCTGCCTCCCCGCTGCTCCCCTCAGCAGTGTGTTTCCGTCGCTCTGCCTGTTCTGCCCCCCGCTCTGGCTCTGGTGAACCCTCTCACCATCCCACACCTCTTGCCTGCACCCCAGCTTGTATGCATAAATAAATCTTAAAAAAAAAATCAGGGAGCTGACCCCAGAGAGGTTAAATAACACGACTGCTTCATTTCGTTAGCAAGTTGCATAGCCAAGACTTCGACCCGCTTTCAACTACATCCCTTCGGTCGCACTGGCTGCCAGGGTTTATCACTGGGTCCACTACAAGCATCTATAATGACCACCCTCTCCCATTGTGTACAGCGGTCCCTTTACTGGAGAATCAGGGAGGTGATTTCTTCCTGCGTCTCAAGAAAAGCTCATGTATGAGAACTTCCGAAGTGGGGACCCCATGTGGCCACATGCTCTGACTCTGCCTCTCTTGCTGGCTACTTAAGGGACCCAGAGAGCCACTGAGAACCTAAGGGAACAGTAGGCATCTTTGTTTCTTGATAACTTAGGGCTAAGAAGGCGAAATCCAATCACAGGATCCCCAGAAGGTTGCCCAGTCCCGAGAAGCTTGTGGAAAACGCTGGGCCGTCTGGACCCCCTCTACCCTCTGGCAGCGACCTCCCAGTGACGGCACGTCACCTCCTCCCCTCGCTGCTTCATCCTCCGGGCCCAGGAGAAGCAGCCGTGCTAGTGTGTGTGCCTCTGCCTCGTTTGGACACCACCTCTCGGAGGGGCGCTGCTGAAAGAACACAGCTGTAGGGTCTGCGAGGCTGGTTCAGATCTTCGCTCAGTGCCCCCTCCGTTCACTGCCTGTCTTCAGGGAAGTTAATCAATTACGCTGCGCCTCTGTTTGCTTAGCTCGCTCGAAGGCTGCAGTGAGGAGATATGCATATACGAAAGCACTTAGTAGAGTCACGGCACTCAAATTTTCATTTTCTTTCCCTCCTGTTAAAGGGCCTGTGTTCTTTCCATCTTGCCTCGCTGCAGAGAAGCAGCCTTCATTTTCTTGGCGTGAAACCCAGCTGCTTTTCCTCTCAATCTAGAATTCCCTTTCTCCAAATCACCTTGTGCCTGAAATCAAAAGCCACTAAAATTTCACAGTCAAGGAAACCGCTCTACAGGCTGGGCATGTGCACACATTAATGTCAGAAACACATTTCGAGGAAAGGATCCCCAGATCCTTTGATTGTAAGTCCTATGGATCCCCCCAACAGCTTGAGACCCAGAAATAGAGGTGGGGGGAAAGAGATTAAAATGTTACCAACCTTAGTCAAATTGCTGCCAGAGGTCCAGTGAGGAGGGGGGAGAATTATCTGAGGGGCAAGGGGAAGGTGCTGGCTATTTAAAGTGTGATTTCAGACCCTCTGCAGCACTTGTAATTCTAAACTCTCGGCCGGCCCACATTCCGCCCTCCGGCCCACCCCCAGCGCCCCTCCCCTGCCCCAGAGTCAAGCACAGGAGCCTTTCTCAGCCAGCTGGCCAGGTCCGGACAGCGGCGTGTGAGTTTACGGGCCACTTGCTGTCCGCTCTGCAGCTCACGCGTTCGCCCCTCCTGGTGACCTGCGGACTCTGAGGGGGATCCTACCTCCTGCCTTTCTCCAGCCCAAGCGCTCCCAGAAGCCTGTGAGAAGAGGCGTTTCTGTGGTCAGGTGCAGCGTGCATCACGACTGCACTGGCTGTCCCCTCTGCGGCTTCCCAGTGCACAGTGAGTTAGAACAAGGTACGCCTAGAACTACGAAAAGTCAAAGAGTCCCTCAACACACACCCACGTTTATACACAAATTGAAAAGTCTAAGGAAGTGCGAACAGAGTGGTTAACGGTGGTTACGCTGGGAGAGCAGGGTTGAGAGGCCAGGTCAGAAAGCAAGGGACATTTTTTATGTCCATTTGTTAAGCTGCATTATTGTTTGAGATTTTAAATAAGGATTTTTTAAAAATAATGTTTTGCGCCAATAAAGAAAAGGAAGTGCCAATGTTTCAAACGAAACAAAACCCTACGTGGTGTAACAGCACTTTTGAAGAGGTGTAGACCTGAACTTCCGAAACACAGGGATGGAAACCAATGCTACCGCAACAAAAATTTTTAAGAATACCAAAAACAGGGCCTCCCTGGTGGCGCAGGGGTTAAGTCTCAGCGCTGTTAAGCTATCAGCAGCCACTGCAGCATGAGTTCGATCCCCGGCCAGGGGGCTTCCCACAGGGTGCAGCAGACCCCTCCTGTCTCCCCGCTGCTCCCCTCAGCAGTGGGTTTCAGTAGATCCACCTGTTCTGCTCCCCACTCTGTCTCTGGGGAGTCCTCTCACCCCGTACCTCTGGCCTACACCTCAGCTTGTATGCATATAAATATATAAATCTGGGCCTCCCTGGTGGCACAGCGGTTGAGCACTGCACTGTGGAGCTGTCGGCGGCAGTGATGTGAGTTTGACGCCCAGCCGGGGAGAATCCCACATGGAGCGGCAGACCTCTCCTGCCTCGCCCGCTGCTCCCCTCAGCAGTGGATTTCTGATCTGCCTGTTCTGCTCCCCGCTCTGTCTCTGGTGAACCCTCTCGCCGCCCCACGCCTCTGGCCTGTACCCCAGCTTGTATACATAAATAAATCTTTAAAAAAATATACATAAATCTTTTTTTAAAAAATGTCAAAGTCACAAAAGACAAGGGGAGTACAGGAGTCTAAGAGCAAATCACAACTAAAGGCACACAGGACCCTGGGCAGGCTCCTAGAGAGGATGCGCGAACAGGACAGGGGCACCAGTGCCGCCAGGGAGGTCTGAATAAGGTTGAATCCCACTTGGCAAAGGCACGTGGTTACGTCAGACGCTAACATTGGGGGAAAGTGAGTGAACGATCTATGAAAACTCTCTGTACAATTTTTGCGACTTTTCTGCACGTCTAAAATTACTTTTAAATAAAAAGGTTTAAAAAAAAAACCAGGATTTTTTTGTTTTGCTTTGTTTTATAATTTGCTTCCTGGCAAGAGGTCCCATACCTGACCTTGCTGGGAAAGCTCTGTTGTAGGACACGCAGGAATCAAAGAGGATGCTGAAACTTGGAGGACTCCCCTCTTGTGTTTCTTTGATACCAGGTCGGATAATTCGCCTAAAATCTGTAAGTGCAAGGTCTTAAATGAAACGGGTGACAAAAGACATTCATAACATCAGTCATCACCACTGTCAATTTTAGCGCATGCTTCCAAGCGCCAGACACCACCGCCGAGTTCGAGCCATACGTCATCTCACGTTATCTTCAGAACACGCCCATGAAGCAGGACGGCCAGTGCGACACCCCAGAGATGAGGAAACACGGGCTCAGAGAGGCCGACACGACTCACAATGGCAGAGTGGGAACCTGAGCTTGTGGGGCCGCAGGCTGTGCTTCGTGACTATATCGCGTGCTTGAACTCTGGGTGGGGGAGACAAGAAAAAGACGAGCACATCTCTAGACTGTTTATTTGGGCTACCACTGCCCCATGGGATCAAACGCAGCTTTCTTAGGAAAGAATTGAGTAACCAAATGACCAGAAAAATGATGCTTTCATCGGACCTGAAGAATATTCTAGACATCTCATTAGCAGTCTCTCCCTCCTACCCTGAGAGTTTCTATAATCCTCCCTGTTACTCTGCCCTCCCTAGTCGAGGAGGAAAATCCACACCTTTTCTCTTTAATGCCAGATAATTAATTGTAGTGCTTTTCTAATTGTATCAGTTTCCTTGATTTCTTGTCTGATGTTCAGTGCACAGAGAACTTGCAGATTTATGTAACTATTCTCAGCAGGAAGCTCTTGGCTGATTAACAGGGATGGGGCTGAATGAATGGGCAAGTCTCAGCACAGCTCCCACACTCATTAAGGTTGAGTGACAACATGTAAAAAGAACAATTTCAATCGTTAGAGAATCTTTTATCCGGAACATCTTTAAACACCACCCAGGAGTTTATTTGCAACGGACAAGAAAATACATCAGCACCATCCACCGCTTAGCTGACTCATGCAGAACTTGAGGTGCTCCTGCATCTGACCTCGGCCGCTGAGGACGCTTCCCAGTGCAGAGGGAGATTAGCTCCACTCTGTCCTGGGTTCCCCAAACAAAAGGAAAACAGCCCCACTCCAACTGCGTTGATGTGACGATGCCCGATGCCCGTGAGCCAAAGTGCATCAGGGACACACCTGCCCTCGGCGGGCAAGCTGGGCTGATCGCCCATGGCAACAGCGAGAACGCAGGGCCGGGGCCCATGGCAACAGCCAGAATGCCTAGCCCGGGCTGGGCGGCCCAGTAACAGGGCAAGGGAGGATTTGTGTCAGGTGGATTTTAAGGGGGGTTTGGGAAGCAGAGTTTTGCTCTAGATTGCATCCTATTAGGAAACAAGGACAATTTTATGACTGGATTTCTGAGTGAATCTTACCTAGAAAGCAGGGAGGGTAAAGGGAAGCTGAGCGCAGAACCGGTGTGGCAGCGGCTGTCTCTCAGGTTGGGTGGGGGATGTTCGGTCTCTTTTGTGATTTGGACAAGGCTCACGCTCTTGCCTGTGGCGAGAGGATCACGGAGCGGTCTTCTTTTTGCCCAGTCCATCAAGACATCACGCTATGTGAAGGGTTTATGTTCAGCAGGAGAACCCCAGGCTTGGCTATGTCGCGTGGGAGTCAGCCCGGTTCCTGGGGCGGGGGCTGGTTTTCCTCTCTCTCAGTCATGGCAGCTACACACACGCAGAGATCAGAAATGAAGTCCTGGGGGGAGGCAACTCTAGAGAGAGGAAGAGCCATTGACAGTGAGGCCTGGGCACAGGTCTTCGCCCCCACCCTGCAACCCTGCCCTTCAGACTAAGCCAGTCCTGACTCACTCTTGCTACCTCTTCCCCATACTGCTTCAATTAAAAAAAACTTTTTCTAGTGTAGGTTGATATCAACAGGCCATTTCCCCTCTCAGTTCTTCCGTAAGATTAAAATGCACACTGGGCCTCCACGGTGGTGCAGCAGCGATGAGAGTTCGATGCCCGGCCGGGGAGTTTCCCACATGGCGCGGCAGACCTCTCCTGCCTCGCCCGCTGCCCCCCTCAGCAGTGTGTTTCTGATCTGCCTGTTCTGCTCCCCGCTCTGTCTCTGGTGAACCCTCTCGCCGCCCCACACCTCTGGCCTGTACCCCACTTGTATGCATAAATAAATCAATCTTTAAAAAACAAAGATTAAAATGCACACTTTTGCAGACTTGAAATCACAAAGCATATGGGAACCTGGAGGAAACGGTTTTAGAGGAATTTGTATCGATGAGGAAAGACAGGGTCATGAGAAGGTGACCTCCTTACTGTGCTGCTGACCCTTCTTTTATACTAATATCTGTCCCAGCAGATTACCTGCTTTGCTACGGATATTTAAATTTGGGACAGTGGCCAAGTACATGGTGATCTGGCCCCATCCATCCCTGCCAACCCTTCCTCCCTTTACACTCCAAATTTTTTCCCTTCGGGTTCTCAAAAGATATCCTTTTGGGCCTCCCTGGTGGCTCGGGGGTTAAGTCTCAGCACCATCAAGCTATTGCAGTCACTGCAGCATGAGTTTGATCCCTGGCCAAGGAGCTTCCCACAGGGTGCAGCAGACCCCTCCTGTCTCCCCGCTGCTCCCCTCAGCAGTGGGTTTCAGTGGATCCACCTGTTCTGCTCCCTGCTCTGTCTCTGGGGAGTCCTCTCAACCCCCACACCTCTGGCCTGCACCCCAGCTCTTATATGCATAAATAAATCTTTAAAAAATTATCTATTTCTAAATAATAAATAAAATAAAATCACCCGAGAAACATTTTAAAAATTGGTATTTTGCTCCCAACCCTAAAGATTCTGATTTACTTTTCTCAGCTGTGGCTTGGACATGGAGTGGGGTTGTTATTGTTTTTTAAGCTCCCCGGATGACTTTAATGGCAGCTAAAGTTCAAAACCTCTGCAGCCTGCATCCCTCGCTGCTGTTGTCTTGCTTCTCATCCTACCCTCAGGGAGGATGTCGTGCAACCGGTCATATATTTGGGATTCTTTTCAAAAGTCACCCTCAGCTTTTTCCTCTCCAAGACAAATAACCACACATCCTTTTATCTTCCCCAAAAGTTCTTATTTCTTACCCCACCCATGGTTTTCACTGCTCTCTCTGGATGTTCTCCAGGTTCTTAACACCCCTGTTAAGCTGGAGCATCCAAAGCGTTCCCATGGTCCCCGCTGAGGGCTGGCCGGTGCTGTGTCAGCTCCAACGGTGGGTGCACATTGCTGACCGAAGCCTTCATTTCCATCTTTCCAGAAATGCAGCAATTGAAGAACCAGAGGGATCCACGAGCCGACGGAGAGGCAGAAGAATCCACTCACAGACTGTGGGCAATGGATACACAGGAACCACCTCTCAGTAGCAGAGAAGACAGACCTATTGGCAAGAAATTGGGATTTATTAGTTCACAAACTTGGGATGAGGCACTTTAAAACTCTGACTTCTGCTTTGGCTTTCTTCTGTTGCCTCCTGTCCTTACCATGTATCAAATCAACTAAATTCCCAGCTTACCCATCCCTAGAACAACATAAAAACTCTCAGGAAAAGATAAGAGAGTCATTTCAATGATGGAATCCTTCCACTTTCATATCTGTGAATGGAAATTAGGAATGGCAAATACAGCATTTTTTATCTGACGGCCCCCAAAAGCACGAGGTTATGAAAGAAAAAAATAAGAGAGGAAACAAATTTGTAAAGACTTTTAATGATGCACACTGGGAGTCTCATAAATTAAGAAAGTCAAGGAGATCTGCTTCCTTCCTCCAGAACTGCAGTATAAAGAGTAAAAGGAGGCTCTGCATAGATAAGAAAGGATGTGAATAATTTGGAGTGTTTAGATGAGAATTACCGGTAGAGCTAAAAAACTCAGAACAGAGATACAGACTGCAGATTTGGAGATTTCTATTTCGCTAAGAAGCAGAAAAGCCTCATCCTATTAAATGCAAGAGGGGATTGGCTGAACAGCAATTATCATTACCCCAAATGGCACCAGTCTTATAAAACTAGCCCAAGGGAAAAGATGTTGCTTTTCTCATGAACATTAGAAAAACAAAGCCATTACATTCCCTTCTCCAGTCTAACTTGAACTGGAAAGTGTGGGTGGAGAGACTTTGTCTGAGCCTCAGGAAGTCACCTTCTTTTCTCATACGCTTGAGTCTTAGTCTTGTGCAGCAGGTGACCCACACTAACTG
This sequence comes from Scalopus aquaticus, assembly GCA_004024925.1. Classification (NCBI taxonomy): domain Eukaryota; kingdom Metazoa; phylum Chordata; class Mammalia; order Eulipotyphla; family Talpidae; genus Scalopus; species Scalopus aquaticus. The sequence goes on from PVIJ01003502.1 coordinate 81,685, forward strand.
GATGTGGCGGGCGCCCCCAGTGCCCTAGCCCAGCCTTCTGGCAGTTACTACCCCTCTCTGACCTGCCCTTGAGTGTGAGCAGGACCTCATCACTAGAATGTGCCAACAGTGACAGGATGGACGTGATGATGCGACATGATAAGCTCTAGAAGATGGTGACGTCTGTCTTGCTGGGTGGCCCTGCCTGGCTGGCTTTGAGGAAGCAAAGGGCTACATGCTGGGGAAGCTCATGAGCCAAGGAAGTGAGGTGGGCAAAACCAAGGCCCTCAGTCTGACCACCCACAAGACAACTGTGTGCTACAACCTCAACAGGAGCTCGGAAGGGATTCTTCCCCCACCAGGCTTCAAGTGAGAGTGTGACCTTGAACATCACCTTGGTTACAGTTGGTGAGAGCCTGAGACAGAGGACCCTGACCACAGAAATTGGGGGGCAATAAATGTGTTGCTGTAAGTTCTAAACCTGTGTTACCCGCCAGCTGATAATGCAGTGAGTATATTGTGTGAACATGCAGCAAGGTGTGGTTGTGTGTGAGAAGTTTGGGAGTGACTAGGTTTACGCAAGCACAGAAAGGCACAGCTGATGCTCAAGTGCTTTGAGGAGTGGATGATTATGCTGTCAGAAACGAAGGTAGTGAAGAGAAGACTAATCTGTAGGCACTAGGCATTTCCCGTGTCAGGTAATTCAAGATGGAAGAAAGATTAGGGTAGAGGATAAAATGACACAGGTAGTAAGCAAAATCACAGAGGTATTTTTATTATTCTGTAGAGGAGAAAGTCATTCTAAGCATGTCAGGAAAACCAGGAATTATAAAATTAAGGATGCTAGATTTACATAAAATTCAAAAACATCTACAAAGAAAAAATAGAAGGTTAAAAAAACGAATAACAAGGTGGTCAGATTTTCCAACACCAGATAAAGAAATAATATCTTCGAAATATATAGCTCTGAAAAATCAAGATTCCATTTAATGCAAAACTATATAGCCATTTCAAAGAATATGAATCTGTATCATTTACAAGTGTGTTAAGTAAAAGAAGCTAATTATAAAGCGGGTACAGAATGTGGCCTCACTTAGGTAAAGATATACATATTTGTATAAATGCATACTTAAAATACACACAGCGAGCTATCTGAAAGCAAATTTCATTAAATCTGAACAGTGGTCATTTTTTGAGTGAAAGGTGATTTTTCATTTATTTCTTCTTTTTAGTATGTTTAAACAAATGTGCATGTACTGTTTAAAAAACATTTTTCAAAAGCTTTAGAAATACGAATTTATGAGAAAAAGTCTGTATTTGGCAAAGCGGATAGCAAAAAACCTAGTAAAGAAACATGAACATGAAAAATACCTAAAGGAAAATAACTTTATGGCTGGACCAACACAACATGCTGCAGTCATTTCTGGAAACCACATTTTCTCAGGAAGAATGCTCCTGAGATCATTTCCATAGCTATTAACTTTTGAGCTGCAGGGGGAAAAGCAGGCCAGAGATGTTTTAAAATAGCTTGGGGACAAATTGGGAAGCAATTTGGAATGATGCGGAAAGGTATAAAGGGAAAAGAATAGGACGGTGTGTTAAGCTGTTTTCAGATGCAGGGACTTGTGCCGGTGAGGACGGAGCCAGGCGCCTGCACGGGCGGGAGGCACAGATGTGAGGCCATGCCAATAGCCACCTTGCACACAGCTCTCAGCGGCCACCGCTTAGAAGGCACTCAGACTGCGGTTCGGAACCCTGGCTACACTATTAAAACCCACTGGAAGTTTTTGGGTTTTTTTTCAATCCTAAAGTCTAGGTCTAGAAAAGGCAAGTCCACACTTGCCTGGGGAGTAGAAACGGGGTGGCTCTGAATGGGCCTGAGTTTTCCTTTTGGGGTGACAGTGTCGGGGCATCGCAGAAAAACCCTCCTGCACCTCTGAGCTTTTCTCAGGCGTCAGATGAATTAATAGAAGAAAAAGAACACATTATATTAGGTGTGGATGGAGAATTTACACAGCTGTAAATTGTGCAGTGAGTGGGACAGACTGAGCATTTATATTCTTCAGCTAATGAGGATAGTGGCCTGGGGCATCAAAGAAAAGGGGGGCTCACATGAGTAGGAGGACTCAGGATAAAACCTGATGTTCTAAGTGTTTGCCCTATAAGAAACCTGAGTCGGGGCTTCCCTGGTGGCGCAGGGGTTAAATCTCAGCACTATGAAGTTATAGGCAGCCACTGCAGCCTGAGTTCGATCCCCAGCCAGGGAGCTGCCCACAGGGCGCTGCAGACCTCTCCTGTCTCCCTGCTGCTCCCCTCAGCAGTGTACTTCAGTCAGTCTGTCTGTTCTGCTCCCCACTCTGTCTCTAGTGAATCCGCTCACCCCCACACCTCTGGCCTACACCAGTTCTTGTATGCATAAATATTTTTTTTTAAAAAAAGAAAGAAACCTGAGTTGGATGAAAAGACTATCTCTGGAGATCACCCTAAATCTGGGTAATCTTCACAGCAAGGGCAACAGTTCCCCTCACGGCCTGCAGAGCCTTGCTTGGCCTTTGGTCCACATTCAAAGACGACACGCCTTGGGAACAGTCTGCTTTGGACATCTTGGGAAAATCCTATCCCAATGTTTTTGAAGGTCTAGCCTCCAAAGGAAACATTCTAAAGTTAGATTGGGGTGATAATTGTAGTTCTGTAAATTTACTAAGAATATTGACTCATTTACTAGACAAATGAATTGTACATCACACCTTAATAATGCCATTTTAAAAAAATATCAGAGCCTTGGCTCCATTCCCAGACACCGTGTTTCAGTTGCTCTGGAGTGAGGGGAGCAGCAAGGATGGTTTTTTAAAAACTCTCCAAATTATTCTAACGTGCCACAGGGCTGAGAGCCCCTGATTCAGGATACGAAACCGCTTAGCGAATGACCTGGGTGTGACCGAGGCCGTACCCCGAGTCTGCAGGCCACTGTCGGTTGCCTGGCCCACCTCCAGCGGCGCAAGCAGGCGCTCGTCATTCGCTGGGGCTCCCTCTTGCTGGGATGGCTACGCAGACATCCAGTTCCACCTGTAGAATTTGAAAGCTGAAAGGCTGCCCTGAATAGGAAGCTGGAGTTTGTTCTCATACAGCCAAGAATTAATCTGAGCCAGAAAATTGAGGAAGAGGGCTAGGGCAGTAGAAATAAAGGTTATGCTCAAGTATCAGAAGCTGCCGGAAGGGGGCTGGCCCCGCTTGTCGCGTCCTCTACATCAGGGTCATGCGTGAGGCTGCAGGAAGACGCCTGCAGTTCCCTGTGAGGAGCTTTGTGATTGCCACCGGGGCGTCATGCTGGATGCTGGGAGACACACGCACTGACTGCAATACAGTCTTGTGGCTCTCAGACTTCAGGTGGGTCACAATTCCCCGGAAAGATTTGTTCAAACACAGGTGGTTGACCTGAGTTTCTGACTCAGTGTCTGGCGTGGGGCCCAAGAATTCACGTTTCTAGCACATTCCCAGATAATGCCGACCCTGCTGATGTGGAGCCCACACTTCATTAAGCCTTTGTGTAAGCTCGCTATCAGAGCTCGATGAAAGGACAGGAGGGAAGTTATCTGAAAGATTTCTCAGAAGAATTTTGGGGATGAGTTGAATGTTAAAGCGTCAAGAGGCAGGAGGGAGAAGGGGTAAACGAAGGCAAGGCAGTCCAAACATAAGAACAATGAGGGACAAGAATGCACAGGGGAATAACAGCACGAAACAGCAGTCACTTGTTCACTCAGCATTTAGGATTTGGAGGGTCCTGTGCTATTGTACATAAACAAGGCCCCTGCTTTCACGGAATTTATAAACAAATATATCCATTGCAAAGTCCCATAAGGGAATAGAAGAAGCTGTTGTGTGAGAAAACAAAGGGGCCTCTGAGGAGCATTTGAGCTGACATCTCAAGAACTAGAGAATTCCTGGAAGAGCCTGGTGTGTGTAAGGAAACAAAAATCTACGTGTCTGAAGCACAGTGCCCGAGGATGTATGTGGAAGCAGGTGGACTGAGAAAGGCCCACAGGGTGGATTCCATAGGACAATGTAATGAATAGATTGGGTCTTTAGGTAACTCCTTCCACTAGTAATTTGAAAGAGAAACTAGAAATCGACCAGAATAGACCAGCACAGAAATCCTGGTGGAGGGCCTCTCTGGGGGCGCAGGGATAGAGTCTCAGCACTAGGAAGCTATCAGCAGTCACTGCAGCACGGAACTCCGGCCAGGTTGCAGACCTATCTCACCTCCTGCTCCCCTCAGCAGTGTATCTCGGTAGATCCGCTTGTTCTGCTCCCCACTCTGTCTCTGGTGAATCGTCTTATCCCCCACACCTCTGGCCTGCACCCCGGCTCTTGTATATATAAATAAATCTTAAAAAAGAAAAAAAAAGAAATCCTGGTGGAAAATGATGAGGGCTTATGCATGACAGTGGGAAGAGATGCAGGTTAAAGAGGTGATTAAAGATTTTATGACACCTAATTGCATTTGAGAAGGGAGCGATAAGAAAGAATATAGGAAAGTCCTCAGAACTGTGGCTTGGGGGAGGGAAAGAACTTTGATGTTTGACACGAGTTTAGAAAGTCTAAACCAAGTACAAGTGGAAATATTTACCAGTTGACTGAAGAGCAGAAAAGGAAAGCATGGGCAGGTGACTTGATTTGCAAGATACCTCAGCAAAAGCAACTGGAAGTGGACTACGGCACGTAAAGAGGGTAAATAGAGAAGAGCATCTGGTAACCATTTTAAGGGGATAAACAGAAGACTGAATAGAAAGAAGAAAAATTCAGATGTAGTTGTGACCAAGAAGCCAGTGAGGTTTTAAAAGATTGCATCAAATGCTGCAGAGAGGCCAAGTAGGAACTCAAGTGTCAAATGGACCAAGCAACATGAAAGGGGTTAACAGCATCATTTCAGCGACCGCTGAAGGCAGACTCCAGATTTCAACAGACAGTAGAGTAACTCGAGTGTCAAGTGCAGATAATAGTGGCGCCAGGCTACAAATAAAGGAGAAAAGGGTTGAAGGGAGAATATTCACGTAGGAGAGACTTGAGCATGTCTGTATGTTAAATGAGGAAGAGGGTGGAGAAAATGAAGATGAAAAAGGGCCGAAGTAATGGAACAAGGTTTCTAGGGAGTAAAGATGGAATGTGAGTCACTGACTCACTAGTTCCCCTATATATTCACAGCTTTGGCCAGAGGATTTATTTCCGAGACAGATGAGGATGCTGGTGGTATAAAAACTAAAGCTCTTCTGTTAGCTTCAATTTCAATGTTAGGATAAGCGTCTGCTGAGGGAAAAGAGGTAGGATGCAGATTTGATGAGATGAAAGTATCACATCTTTAAGAAAGGAAGAGCTTGTGAGATTGCTGGGGCCGCTAAACTGCGTGAGTTTAGCCCCCTTGACAATCTGCCCACTTGAGTCAAGTCGGGCACTACCAAACCATGGCACACACTCAGCAGTACACAGTAACAGGGAAGTCAGGTGGCAAAACTGAGCCGAAGACAAGCTCAGCAGGGCCAGACTAGAGGAGAATGACAGACAATGGGTGCAGTCTGCGCTAAAGGGAGGAAAGGGGGTTGTGGGATTAAAAGTCTCCTGAGGTCAGAAAGACCTTGCTCTTGAAGGAAAGAGAACATTAAAAACCAGAGGAAAGACCTTGGAATGGGCCTACTAAATAGCGTGAAAATCACTGGAGAAGTCCAGAAATGAGGTCATCACTAACACTGCCCCAAGTGAAGGCAAAGCTGGGCACAGAGATGCCCATGAGCCATCCAAGTCCTCAGTGATGCGAGTGACCAGGGAAGACAGCGATGAGGGCAAAGGGTCCAGCTGATTAGCAGAGGCCTCCAGTGTGGCGATGGAGGTCAGAGCACAGGGCAGCAGGCCCTGTATCCATCCGTTCACCGTGTCAGTAAAATGAGACAAGGACCCTTCACTTGAAATAGACCTGGTGGAGAAGCGTCCGTTCGTGAGTGAAAATTCACAATGGAATGGGGACATGAAAGTCTCGATGCAAAGAACTGGCAGGAAGCAAAGCAATGGGAAATGGACAGCAAGTTAACCAGATCAGAATGTGAGGAGACAGAGTAACAACCGGATGGGCTTCTACTTCAGATGGCAGCAATGAATGAGAGGGATGAGGAGTGAGTTAAACTGGCCTCAATGCTCCAACGGGAACTCTGGAGTGGTTTCTATGGTCAAATAAACAGAAGCGCTGGGCACTGACGAGACTAGGTGTGCCTGAATTGTCACTTTAGGTTCCAGAAAGATTAGTGATGTAGTGGGTCTCTCAACAAAGCTTAGCCCCAAGTAGAGAGGATGGGAAGGTTAGACTAGAAAGAGGCCTAGAGCTGCTAGCACCCAGTGGGCTATGGTTTCCACACGGTGCAGCCCAGGTTGGAAAGGGCCTATGCCTAAGGCCAGGTACCAGTTCTGGAGGTAGAGGCAGTTAGGCCTATTAAAATGGGTCAAGCATCAGCTCTTGCCTTACCTCCAGAGTTCAGCTAAGTAGAAAGGTGAGACACCGGTCTTGGGGCATACCTAAGTATTTGATGAATTGCACAATTTATACCTAAGTGAAGACTATGGGTAAACTCTAATATGAATGTTAGTGACCAGTATTTACCACTTCCAAAAATTGAGCTTATCAACATGGGCTGTATGCTCCCTTGATAGCACTGAATAGCTTTATTCTATTGTGGGGCTTGAGATTACATGTCTGAAATCACTCATCTTCCTCTTTCAACTTCTACACAAACTTCAAGAAATGTCCTTAAAGTCTCAACACTACGAAGCTATTGCCAGCCACTGCAGCACAAATTCAATCCCTGACCAGGGCGCCGCAGACCTTGCCTGTCTCCCTGCTGCTCCCCTCAGCGGTGTATTTCAGCGGATCCACCTGTTCTGCTCCCCACGTTCTCTGGTGAGTCCTCTCACCTGCTGCCTCCCCACCCATATACCCCAGCTCTTGTATGCATAATCTTTGAAGAAAAAAAGTCTTACCTTCTCTCACCAAGAGGCTGTATTTTGTCTTTGCCTCCATATGAACCAACCCACACCAAGACCCCCAAAAGCTAAGTAACTAACACAAAATCATACATAAGCCAAAACCTAGATTTGATCCCTAAACCCAACTTTCTTTACCTTATGTGATCCTGAAGTCTTCATTCAGGCTTTGAAGCATTTGTATGTTGACTTGCTTTTTCAAACGGCAGAAAAACTTGTCTTCATTTCTGTCACTGGGATCCAAGATTCAGCAGTCACAACGACCGCACAATTTTTAAAGGATTGTTGTGGTACTTGATTTCCAATTAAGATATCCAACTTCACTCCAAAGATAAGGCTAGAGAAAATCCTTGCCTAGTAAATAAATTTCATGGAACTTTACTCGACTGGAATGCTCTTTCTTTTCGAAATATGAAGAGCCAACAGGTGGGAAGAAAAAAAAATCATTTGTTCACAATACAGCATTTCACTGTAGTCTTTTGTTCTCCACTGGCACTGTGTGACTTTCCCATTAAAGGTTAAGCTTTCCATAAAGCCTAGATCTTCAATCTATTGGTATCAGTTGATGCCAATACAATGCCAAGGCCCCATGAAATACCTGCTCGAAACTAGGAGGACCCCACGCAATTTTTAAAAACAATGTCATTTCAGGTCCTTGTTGGCAAGAAAAATCTTAAAAGCTTTACACCCGAAACCTATAAATGTTGTAAACTGTTACCTCGATAAAATTAAAATCCTCTTTGATGAAAAACTTTTTCTTTTCCAAGTTATTTCTCCTCCTCCTCCCCATCAATTCTCCCTTCCAACATAGACATTCACACACTTCATGTCTGAGACCAACTTCACTGCAAGGAGAATCTTAACATGTTCAGAATTATTTTGTCCCTTGTGCTGAGTTGGCAACCTTGGAAATGAGGGGAAAAAAGCACTATTTGCATCTCTGAAGCAATCTGCAGTTCAAACTAGTTCAAAGCATTAGGAATCCAAAGGAAAAGTATTTCCTGATTTCCCCTCATCTCACTGGTATAAACTGATCAAAAATCAAAAGGTATGGAGACGCCTGTTGATCATCACCGAATCCACACTGAAAAGAAAGGCACATGAAATCTTCAGTTATCACTTCTTTCATGTCACGTTTTCTGAAAATACTATTCTCAGCAATGGAATAGGCTGATCATGCCACAAATAAAATTATTTGAGCCCTGTTCTTTTACAGTTGGAGAGCAAATGCAGTATTAGAAGCTGCTTTGGTACAAGTTAAAGAGGCTCTCACATATTTGCTTGATTTTCTCAGGACCATCAACTCACCCCCAGACCCCCCTGATTTGGTGACCATACAGCTACCACCCATGTAAATGACGGAGTAGGGGGAACCTGGACACACACAATATTTTTTTTTATTTTTTAGATGTAATGCAAATAACCACATCTAATATTCTTTCAGAAAACAAAAGAAACGCAAGACATGCTCAAGAAAACAAATCAAGTTATACTTTTCGTAAGGCACCACCAAAAACCCTGGTAAATTAGGGTCTCTATTATATTTAAGCATCACTAACAGGTAAATAAATATGATAAGGGACAATCAATAGGGGGTGGTCTCGAGGTTTACAAAAGACATTCCTGTTTAGACGTCTTGGAGTATTGCAAAAGAATAAGCAAGGATACATCTTTAAAAACCAGTCATATCCTTTCCCAGTGCAAATCATTGGTTGCATAGTGGTGACTGGATATGATCCAGGCCAAGAGAAGAACGCAACTCCCAGTTACGTTAACACCCATCCCTTCCTCCTCACACTGTAAATATCACTTGGCACGTTCATATCCGAATAATGATATACTTAAAAAACAAAAATTAAAAGGTAAAAGGCAAATTAATTGCCTGCTTTTTAAGATTTAGACTTAAGTTCTTACTGCAAATGCAACTTTCTACACACATATGAAACTAGCTCACATGTAAACCTTTACTGAAGCTGGTTATATGTGGGAATTAAGAATTTATTCTTTCCACAACTCAACTTTCAAATGCTATCCTAAATTGTCACTTTTTCCTTTAAAATGAAGAAAACCATACCCTTTGAGAGAAGGGTTTTCTCAGTTTTCCCTTTCATCCTCCTATTTTAAGTACAGGTTGATATCACACAACATACTATAGAATTAAAATATGGACAAATAGGGTTTCTTTTTGTGTGAACTGCATCCAAAACCTCAGTATCAAGAAAAACAAAGACATTTAAGACAAAAGCAGATTAACAGACGTGAAACTCAGGTAAATATTCTAAATGTACAGGTCCATTAGCCTTTGCTAAGCTTTGATTATTAAAGCACATTGCGGGCAATCACAGATTTAATGTTCGCCTTTTCAACGCTTCAAAGCATGAGATGCAGTCATTTGCAATTGTACTGAGGCACTCGTTGGAGTCAGCAATACAAAGCTGGTTCCCAGTAACCCATGAAGGGAGCCTACATCTAGATTTCAGTCTGCCTTTGTCGAGTCACTACCATGAAATGAAATGAACAGTTGTGGGAGGAAGAGGTCCCCATCCCCTTAAAAGCAAGCCAGCTAATGCGCTATGTACTCTGTAAACCTGGGGGCGTTACACAGTTCCAATGAGTTACCCTTGGAGAATATCAAAGACCTATCGATTTTCATTTATCTTCCCAGAACCTGACAAAACAGTTTATAATGAAGGTATTAAGAAATACATCTGAAAGAACTGACATTTAAGTTAAAGTATCGGTGATGAAGAACTGCAACTCAGGAGATAGGGTAAAGAAACATTTTTAAAACAAGTTTTAATACAAAATATTACGATACTAAAGAATGGCGTAAACAGTTAATAATTTCCTCTAGCTGAAAATGTTTTGAATTAGAACAGCGGCAAATCTTTAAATAGATAATTCTAGTTCATTAATTCCAAAATTGTAGATTTGTATGTTAATCTTTTTTTTCCTAACCTCACTCTTTTGTTCTCAGCTTGGGTAATTTGTGGTCAAGAGTCAGACCAAACCCCTGTGACTTCCAAAAAAATACAGAAAATCCCCACATTATTAAGTGTTATACTTAAATTTCGAAATGTTAAAAGATAAAGAGGAAGTTATTCATGCCTTACATTTTTCTCTCAGGTCTCCCGCAGGCAAATACCAAATGAAAGACAAATTACTCCCTCATCAGCCACCCCTAGTCACCCACCATACTCCAGGAAGCAGCCACCTGTATCTGTGTCCTCGTGCCCCTCCATTAATGGTTGAGTAGTTAATGGTGACTAAGAAGGAAAAACAAAATTTCTGAATGTACTCCAGGCAGCCACCATTTAAAATGGCATTCAATTTTTAACTCACAAATGTTAGAATATTTTCAAAGAGAACCAAAAGGCAAAAAAATACTGTGCTTTCCTGTTTTTTAACATTAACCAGATGAAATAATTAAGTCATAATATCTTTATCACCGGGGGGGGGGGGGGAGGAATAGGTACCTTGCAATATCCACTGAAATCTTAAATTACACACACATTTGAGAAGAGAACTCGAGACACAAGCACAGTAATGCTTATGAACCTCTTAACAGGTCAAAACACTCAAAATGTTATAAAACATTAAGGAAGAGTGACTAAAAAATAGGTTGTATGAACCATAGAGAAAGCATTTATAGAAACTGGATTTTACAGGAAAGTTTTTGCCTTTTAAATAAGATGCGCCTTTTGAGTTAAATCTCATACCCACTCTAACTGTAACAGGACAGTACATTTTACTTCTAGTTACTAGAAGACATTTCTTGAAGAGAGATTGGGGCAAACAGGGAAAAGGAGACTATAAGCTATCTCTAGGCCCACCTGCTAACCCCCCCCCCAAAAGGAAAACTGGTAAATTTAAATAAAACCACAGATTTTTAAACCAAAATACAGGAACAGCACATAGTGAAGACAAAACACCATTTTCAGTTTGGGTTTTTTTTTCCTTTGTCCTTAAAAATAAAAAGAATCCCCCAGAAGTTTCTATACAGCTGACCTAACAGCACAACAAGAACAGAGAACAGGAAAGAAGAGGACAAAGCACCACAGTTTCAGACATTCACACACGAAGTAAAACGGCTGTCACAGACAGAGCAAGACGGAGAGTCCAACTGACGGCCATGTCCCCACGCACAGAGGAAACAGAATTCTCTACATGGACACAAATAAGGTGGAAGATGTGCTCAGGCTAAGATGGAGAAGGAACTCCCAACTCCTTGTTCTATAAGGAAGGAACGGGGTTTATTAAATGGCAAAAAAAGAAAATACAAGTGCCCAAATGGATCTTTGATACTGAAACTCTCATATGCTGCTGGTAACAGTAAATATATATTTATATATTCATATATATATATTAAAAAAGGAAAAATAATCTATTTATAGAACAGTCAGTAGTCAGAGACATGTAGAAAAAAGTAAAAACAAGTCCTTTTTTCTTTTTTAAAAATGGATTTACTAAAACGACTTCATCACCCAGAGGGACTACACCCCACATCCTCGATGAGGCTACGGCGTCATTCCACAGCCTCTGCCGTGGGCCACAGTCAGAATCGCCAGGACCGGAAGCGGCGGACGGCGGGGTCGGGGCTGCCAGCAAAAGCTGTCTGTGCTGGTCTCGCTCACGGCCACGCCTGGGCCTGGCGGCATCTGTCTGCCTGCGCTGAAGATGCCCGAGCAGCGTGCAGCGCTGCGGCTCAGCGGACACTCTCGCTGGTCTTCTTTTCTCCTGCAGCAGCCTGGGCCCACTGTACCTGCTCTTCTCTAAAATGTAGACCCACGGCAGCAAGATTTCTCGAAGCTCCATGCCTTGAGAGTCACAAAGCTCTTCTCAGAATCCAAATGTGTCAGATGTCACCGTCCTCTCTCCTCGGGAAGGCGATGTAATCTGCTTCACTTGGGGTCTTCTCGACAGAGTCAAGCAGAAGTAGCTGAGGTCTACGGACCGTGCCACTCTCCTATGAGTTCTAACAGGTGTGACTTGGCCCTGCTCCTCTCCTAGTTCCCATGTAACAGTGGCAGGAAATGGCACTGATCCTCTTCAAATATCCTAAGGAGATCCAAGCCGTCGACACCTTCAAATGGTACTGCCCCGAGGTTGGAAACCGCTAGCTACTAGCAACTGGCCATAAGCCACACAGCCTACGTGCCTTGCCAGCACACCAACGCAGGAATGCCAACCAGCCGACCTAGAGCGCAACTGAACGTCGGCCCTCACGTAGCAGGTCATACTCAGAGAAGACACGAGCCACAGTGTTGGCTGCCGGAACCAACGAAGACACCCTCTGCACAGACGTGCTGAGAGAATGTAGATCACACAGCCCGTGCAGAGAGGAAGTCAGCTAAAAGGACTTTCTCTGAAGGCCATTTGTCTTTGGAAGCGATATTCCGAGTGGATTTAAACCACTCTCTTTGATGACTAGGTCTCAAATATGGTCCGTTTTCCCCCATGTCCCAAACTGACCCAGCATCTGCTAACTGGTCTCCTTAAGGTCCTCCATTGGTATTTTGTAGCTCACTATGAAGGAAGGAGGTGGTGCTTGACCTGGGCTATCGGGCCCCTGCTTCTTTGCACAGTTTACACAGATGTAATCTTCATTTTCAGCCATTTCTGGAGATACACCCACACAAACTTGATGAAACCACTCATCACAGCCACCATCACATTGCACCCAGTCTACCTGCAGGAGATAAGATTGGGGAATGTTTAGGTTACATCAACAGCAAGCCTACAATAAAAGCAAAGAGCTTTCTTGGCTTAAATAATAGCAAATTATTGAGATGCCCAGAGACAGACAATGACTTCTTATGGGGTTGTTGTTTTTTTTTTTAAAGAAAGAAGCTGGGAAGTTAACACCCCAAAATTATATTTTACCATATTAGGTCCACAAAATTAGGCCTCTTAGGTACTCCATTATGACCTCATAAATACCTGGGGGTCCTTGTGAGGCAGAAACATGTTTGAGAAACACTTGATAAAAAAAGGAACTTCTAATAGAGCAGCCAAGTAGTTTTAGCCATTATTAACAATTTCTAGGCTCTAAGACAATGCAATTATCAATCAAGAAAGGAAGAGTACAACAAATGTGAAGGCAATCCTGTGTATTAGCTTTATTTCAAAGAGATAAGCCAAAGTACTAAGAACATTAAATACCTTTTTAGAAAAGCAGTCACATAGGCCACTTTTAAAACTAATATTTTTTATTCTTCTCTTCTTCCGTTACAAATACAACTCCCTATAAAAAGTTAGCAAATATCAGAGGTCAAATCTTACAAGTTAACCAATTAAAACAGTCAAAGACACAGATCACTCTGGGGTTTCAAATTAAAGTCTTAAAAACTGACAGGTCAGTGGCAGATGCCAGACAAACTTTGACCCTTAGAGAATACTTTAATATAGGAGGCTGGAAAGGGACTATGGTTTGGTGACTTTAAACCTGGGTCTGTTTTTAGCAATAAGGTGACTTTGGACTTTTTTATTTGGAGGGTGACTATGGTAGTTTTTACTGTTGAAATCATGGCAAATGAGAACACTTAGGATAAAAAGAGCTACTCTTCCTCTCCTGAATACAAAAGTTGATCATTTCATTAGCAAAGAAAGAAGTCACTTCCAACAATGAGCTTTGCCAGCTACCAGAGCAATGGAAAGAGGATGAAAGGATCAAGTACCTCAGAACAGCTTATGAAAAAGAATAGAAAAAGGAGGTGTTGACTAGCAAATGAACTGCAGAGTAAACAGGTAGTCTTCAAAATCTGTTTCCAAGTACTAAAAAAAATTACAAAACCATGATATTAGGGTTAGTAATTTTAGGGTTGTAATAAAGCATGGGAGAAATAATTTGTCAAGATAATCTTTCTGCTTTATTCTAAAGTTATTCCTTTCTAGAGCTTCAGATCTTAAGAGTCAATGCTGTGTAGCACAAAGATTACTGTATTCAGTCAGAAATGGGGTTCTGAATATATTCATTTACCGTCACTAAAGCTCAATTTCCTTGTCTGTAAAATAGAGATAACCTGTAGTTTATTCAAAGAATCAACTGAAATTCCTAGCTCACTCCTGGGATGCTGGAGGCACATCATAACCCCCAACTGCGTGGCGCTACTAACCCTACTTCACACAGAACACTCTGCCCCCGAAAACGGCTAGCTGCAGCACTCTGCGAAGCGCGCGGCCCACGGACATCAAGATCACATCATGCTTGTGACCAGGGTAGCGGAGTCCCACTTCCAACCCTCTGACTCAGAACACCTTGTGGGCACAGGCCAGAAACCTACATTTTTAAGTTCAGAGGTAATTCTATATTCTAAATTTGATCACCACTGGCACTTTTTGGCATTGTTTCTTCTTGCATATTCAGAATTAACGATTCTGAATTAACAATTCCCTCCTAAAATAAATTAATTTGCCCTGTAATTGTATTGAACCTGCTGGTGATGCCACCCCGAAACCAAGACAGCGCTACACCTGCCTCCCACTCTCCTGACCCAGTCAGGTCGCCCTTCGCACCAGCCCAAAGGAAGCCAGCTGGCAATTTATGACTACTTGCTGCCGAGCAGAGTGGCCCGCCTCATAAAACCCCAGGCTACCCCCGCTCACTGGCATCCAGCTCCCAGCGTTAGTGTGTTGCTCTCTGAAATAAAGAAGACAGCAATTTCACGTCTGTGGTTTAGGAGTGAAAAGGGTAGCTTTTAAACAATCTCACTCAGGAGTGGGCTGGAGGTCCACTCTTAAGCCGACCTTTTCCAAAATTCCCAAAGAGCATTTAACTTTCCTTGAGATATCCACCATAAGGAAACTTCATCCCAGCCTACAAGGGATAGATAATTTACCCTGACAACCTAGCAGGAAAAAAAAAAATAATCCTTTTCTTACTAACATCTTCTTAAATGTTAATCAATCAATCAAACTCCAGCTCTATTTTTGTTTGAAAAGGCCACAGGATATAAAGCAAACTAAAGTTTGGAATGTCAACTCAATGCAGAGAAGAGTTTGACACGGGGCGGCAGACTATGTAGTAGTCTGAAAACTCAGGAACACGGATTTGGCTAACTGCATATTAAGTTTTAATTTTCCCGTTCATATTATTTCTGGGAGGTGAACTTATCAAGTCACAAAAGTAATTATTAAAAATTCTCACAGCTATGAGTTGTTCAAATATTAACTGATAAAGAGATCTGATATAGTACAAATAGGTTTGGTTTTGGGGAATGCGTTCAAAAGAAAAATATATTGAATAGAGAAAATAATGTCAATTTGGTATTTTATGTTTTACAACATGGTTTCATATTTACACTTAAAATATTTGGCATATTATATTGTTCATTTCTTTAGAGCATATTACTATATTGAGGAAAAAAAGTTTGGTGATTTGGTGAAGTTCTTAGCTTAGGAACCAACGGAGCATTTGTTATTCTGGCATTCAATCTCTTACAACAAAGATCCTTGCAAAAATCAGGTTTGAAAAATAAAACAATTCACTTATGAATTATAACAAATGCTGAGAATCCTGTGAATGTTTTTTGGTGCTCTCAAACATTTAAAGTAACCAACCCTTCCAGTTTTCAAAGATGAATGGGTTTCCCAAAATGCAGGTATTTCAGTGCTAAAGGCAAACTGGAATACTTGGTTATCTTATTTCAACACATACATACATGTGTATGTGTACATGTAAGCATGCACCCTCGTGCAATACACGTTTAGGTAATCCAACTTTTTATTTCCTGTACTAAGAGGAGATATGAACCAATAAAGCCACTGATAGATAATGCAAATCCTTTGGTTGAGGCAGTACTCCACAAAAGTATTTTAAATCAGAGTGGCTAGCAAACACTAAAAGTTAGAGAGAAAAGTATTAATCAAACTTCTTAAAGTAGTAATGTATTATGAAAAAGTCCATCGAGAGAGGGCAAAAAGCCTATTTTCATAAGTAAAACGATTAAATACATATTCTACTATAGAACAAATAAGTTACTTAAATATTACCTTGAAGGAATTTGCTCCTTTAAGGATAACTGTTTTTTGGTTCTGATAAGATTGAATAAAAGAGACACAGTTTATGGAGAAAGATTAATCTTAAAAGTAGTTTTTTTAAACAGGTCTTCATTATTACTTTTAAAATAATTTCAGTTTAAAGCTAATTTGGTAATGATGGGACAGAGGTTTTAAAAAAGCCCTTACATTATTCTCATACGTTTTTCTTTTTCTAAAACATCTTGAAAATGAGGTCAGCTACATCTTAGTATTCCCTCAAAGTTTTCTTAATCTAGAATACATTTGGGGGGACGTAATTAATGGTTAAAAAAAAGATAAAAAATATAAATTTACAGAAATATGAGTGAACACTGCCTATTTTTAAAAAGCAGACGTCCCTTAAAAAAAAAAAATAATCTTTTGGGCCTCCCTGGTGGAGCAGTGGTTGGGCGCTGCGCTGTGGAGCTGTCAACAGCGCGCGATGCGGGTTCAACGCCCAGCCTGGGAGAATCCCACATGGCGTGGCAGACCTCTCCTGCCTCGCCCGCTGCTCCCCTCAGCAGTGTATTTCTGATCTGCCTGTTCTGCTCCCCACTCTGTCTCTGGAGAATCCTCTCGCCACCCCACACCTCTGGCCTGTACCCCAGCTTGTAAAAAAAAAAAAAATAATAATCTTTTCATGGGGCATCCCTGGTGGCCTGGTGGTTAAGTCTCAGCACTATCACCACTAAGGCCTGAGTTCAATCCCGGCCAGGGAGCAACCCACTGGGCGCAGCAGACCTCTCCTGTCTCCCCGCTGCTCCCCTCAGCAGTGGATTTCAGTAGATCCGCCTGTTCTGCTCCCCACTCTGTCTCTGGGGAATCCTCTGATCCCCTGCACCTTGGACTACACCCCAGTTCTTTTATGCAAAAAAATATTTTAAAAATTATGTCGTCATCATTTTGTTCTGAAAATGTGTGTCCGGCATAATAATTTGGTTTCTTAGAGAAACATGATATAGTTGAAATTCAGAAAGTTGTGAAATTCTTCACAAAGTTTTAAAGAACAATGCCTTTTATTTAGTAAAATTAGTGTTAGGAACAAACCGGAGAACCATAAAAATTGCAAACTAGCAATGATGGGCAGAATGTTTATAATCTGAAATAATTTGCTAAAAACTGAACACATTATAGAAATATAACAACTTTCTTTTATGTAAGCTGATGATAGGTAAGTCATACTTTGCTCACCTATGTATGAGTTTTAATAGTTTTAAAACACACTTTCGCTGAATACTCAGCTAAAACTCATTTTATGGCATCAAAATACAGATAACTTTATAGATTTAAAAAAATGATGCTCCTATGATGTCAGGAGAAAATCTCAGGATTCATTTGAAAATAATGACCACATTTTAAACCTCAAATTGAATTTCTGGTTAACAAGTGCTATCACAGAGATTCTCACCTTATCCACCTGACCCTGAAGAGTAACCAGAGCACGTGTTAACAATTTCATAGCAGACGAGGAAAAAACTGTAGTGTTTCCATGCTACGGGAATAACAGATGGACTAAACCATGTTTAAAATGTGATCAGAGGAAAAGGGGAGACATTATTAAGCGAAAAGGAGAAATGATGAGAAGGTAAAAGTTCATAACGAACATAAACACTGTAGGAAGGGTAAGTAAGTTTGATGAAGAAATACCGTATCTTGCTATTAGTCCTGAAGCTGCCATAAAATTAAAGGACCAAAAAAAGGGGAAAAAGTTCTGCCAACAATGAACTGTCAAAATTCAGTCCCCACAATGGGCCTCCCTGGTGGCGCAGCGGTTAAGCGCTGCGCTGTGGAGCTGTCGGCAGCGGCGATGTGAGTTCGACGCCCGGCCGGGAAGAATCCCACATGGCGCGGCAGACCTCTCCTGCCTCACCCGCTGCTCCCCTCAGCAGTGTATTTCTGATCTGCTTGTTCTGCTCCCCACTCTGTCTCTGGTGAACCCTCTCGCTGCCCCACGCCTCTGGCCTGTACCCCAGCTTGTATGTATAAATAAATAAATCTTTAAAAAAAAAAATTCAGTCCCCACAATGAAAAATGGTAAACCCTCCACCAGTCTCCCTAATACAAATTCAGATGAGAATTCAAAATGAAAGATAAAAATAAAATAGACTCATGTATATTAAAATATTTTTAAATGTTTGGAATATAGTAAAATGCTTACAAAACAAACATATAGAAGTGAATGGACAGTATGACAATGATATAAATCAAAATATATAGCAAAAGAATTGGAAAGAAATGCACTGAATTATTTATAGCTATTGTCCTTGGAAGGTTAGGCTCTGGAATACATTCATTACTGTATATTCATTTTCCCAATGAGTATAACCTAAATGGGAGCATCGTTTACTTTTGGAATGTGTTTCTGGACTTGCACCTCCATCACTGATGGGAGAGGGACATTGGGAAGGACGCCTGATCTGGGAGCCAGGGAATAAGGGGTCTACTTCGGGTTTGGTCACTAGTTAGTTCTGTGCCTTTGGTCACATCACTTATCTTTTCTGAGTCCTACTTTCATCATTGTAAAGTGAAGGGCAAGAACAAGGTGACCTATTCAAGCTAACAAACATTTGATGCAGAGGGAAGCAGAATAATGATAAGGCTGTATTTATTTTATTCAAATTTTCAAATTAAGGAGCTGTAAAAATTCTAAATATGGAGTAGTATAATGAGAGTAAGACTAAAACTATAAACTCATTAATAACCCTGATGGGAATAACAGAGGCCTCCAGTCCTTAATAACTGAGATTGGTCATAAAGCCCATCATTTTCCTCAGTAGTTCGTAATGCTAATGTTACCTAAGGAATAACCACCACGTCATTACTAAAAATTGAGGGCTGAAATTTTAATTAATACCTTGAAAGGTCTTAGTGACTTGTAGCAATGGATTTGAAAAAAAAATCTATTCCACTCCTGATTGTGCACACAGTTTAGTGTGGATAAGACACAAAACAAAAAAGATTTAGTCCCTGAGTTTTATGTCTTTAGAACAAATCTTGACCCAATTTTTCCTAGAATCCTGGTCCAGGATTTTTTCAGGCCATTGTGGCTAAGTGACAAGATTTTTATTTCTCCAAGTCACCTTACAGGAACAAGCACAAGACTTATTTTGAAAATCGTCATGCCAACCGCACAAGAAATGCCCTGATACTCAGGGATACAAGGCTCCTCTCTGCGCATGTCTCATTATGTTGACTGAGCATGTGATTTTTAAAGCACAACACTTCTACTACTAAGCACACTGACCAAAAAGTCTTGTAATTTAAACACAGTTTTTAGAAACTGTGAAATCACAGTATGTTGGAAGCCCAAAATCCTGGCTTCCAAGATCAGACTCTCATTTTCTCAACACGCGTGTCCACGGCTGTGCTCCAGGCCCGTCGCAGGGACCAGGAGTCAGAACTCACCTTGTCTTTGCAGGGCCGCTGGCAGTTCTGGGCTGCACACACGGCATTCTCGTCATCGGATTCCTCTGCTCCTGACCAGTCATACTTTGAGGGGATGTCCAGCACTTTTTTCTCCCTCTTCTTCTCAGTGCTCTCCTTCACAAGTTCGGCTTTAGCTGCCGCAGCCTTCTCCTTCTTTTTCTTTCTCTCTTCTTCTTTCGCTAGTTTCTTGGCCAGTTTGTTCAGTTCTTTTGATTTTTCTGCATTTAATTTTAATTTCTTCTTTTTAGGTTTATCCATTTTCTTTAATTCCTTGGATTTCTGTTTTCCTTCTCCAAAAAGTTGTTCCACCTTTTCAAGTTTCCGTTTTCGCTTCTTCTCTGAAGAGTCCTTTCCTTTTATTTTTAACGGCTTTTCTTCCATGCTGTCATCCTTTAAAAATATAAAATTAGAAACAGCTTTATAAAAAGACATCTAGAACAGTTTTATTATGAGAGGTATCTCGAATAGGCAAATCCATAGAGATAGAAAGTACAGTGGCTTGAGGTTGCAGTGGCTATGGGAGGAAGAAATGTGACTTCTTAATGGGTACAAAGTTTCTATTTGAATTGATTAAAATGTTCTGTAAATGGATAGTGGTGATGGCTTCATGACACTGAATGGAATACAAGTGAACTGTATGCTTTTTTTTTTTTAAAGATTTATTTATTGATGCATACAAGAGCTGGGGTGTAGGCCAGAGGTGTGGGGGTGAGAGGATCCCCCAGAGACAGAGTGGGAAGCAGAACAGGCGGATCCACTGAAATCTACTGCTGAGGGGAGCAGCGGGGAGACAGGAGAGGTCTGCTGTGCCATGGGGGTCAGCTCCCTGGCCGGGGATCGAACTTGTGCTAGAGTGGCTGCCAACAGTTTCATAGTGCTGAGACTTAACCCCGTGCACCACCAGAGAGGCCCTGAATTGTATACTTTAAGGATTAAAATGGTAAGATTTATGTACATTATGCCACAATAGTCTTAAGATATTTAAAATATTTTAATAAAGCAAATATAATATTCAATAAAGACAGTAGAAAGTGGCAAATCCTAAATAAAATATCTGACTTATTTTTAGCATAACGGGGAAAAGATCAAAAAAATTCATTGCTAAATATATATTAACGTAGTTTGTTGCATCTGTTTAATTGAAATGTAAATATACACAGAAAGCTAAGTATTACATGTACACTAAATTATGTAACAATCTTTTTGTCTTCATTTATCACTACTAAATTTTATTGACTCAGTAAATTCTTGGTGGTTAGGAAGTTATCAAAAAAGTCAGCAAAACAAAAAATTGTACCCATGATCTTATTTGTTTATTAGGCACTGAAGAACTGGGGTCTGGGTCAGAGATGTGAGGGTGGGATGCATAGAGGATTCACCAGAGACAGAGTGGGGAGCAGGACAGGCAGATCCACTGAAACACACTGCTGAGGGGAGCAGCGGGGAGACAGGACTGCTGCGCCCTGTGGGTCATCTCCCTGGCCGGGGATCGAACTCAAGTCATAGAGGTGACAGCGATGAGAGTTAAATAAGCCGTAGGTCACCAGGGAGGCCCATACTCATGATCTTATCACAAAAAGAATGTAGTATCTTTGGCAAAGTCTAGAAAACAGTTGATGTGACAGATCAAAAAAGAGTTGCCATTTTTCAACTTTCTCATATTGTTGTAACTGTGTGGCAATGTAATCAACATTAAAAAATTTACAATCCAGTGTCTAGTAACAGAAATATCAAGGGGGGCAGAAAAAGAAATACTAGAAAACCTAAGTTTAATAATTACTTAAGAAATAGCACTTAATTTTTTCCATAGATGTGAGTTGGAATAATCTTTAACTGGACCCTAAGTACCTCTACAATACAAAAGAACACTGCATTGTAACTTAAGTAAGATCATCTAATCTCTCAATGTGAAGAAATATAATGGATGTGAAGAAAATGCTATGTAGACTACAAAACACTAAATTAGAATACCTTTGATCGGATTTCCAACCAAAAATAAAAAACCTAAGTTCATCTTCAACTGTTGGTGAAACTATACCATTCCATTCTGTGAAACAAATCTTGGAAAAGATAATGAAAATAATGCCAGGTAGGAGGTCTCTTTAATTTTACTATAGGTGTGACCTTAGGCAAGTTTACACCTCTCTGTTTCCTTATTTTTTTATCTTAATTTCTTCTTATGAAGAATGAACTAAATACTACCTTTTCTGTTCTTTCCTCACAGTCTTCAGGATTATGGTGAGGATCAAATAAGATCATAGATATAAAAACACTGCATACATTACGAACTGTTATCAAGTATGTATTTTATATGAATGTCACTCTGTCCTTCCTTCTCATTCCAATCCACTTCTACTTAACCCATCCCCTTGCTTCTGTTTTTTTAACACTATATTTTCCCCTGCATAATTTTTGGGTCTTTCAATAGTGGGGGTCTGCTAAGAAGTTGTTCTAAACTGGTGATTTTCAGTATCCCCTCTTCTTTATCGGTAACAATGGCCTTTTTTTCCCCTTCAAATTAACTATTACATAAAATCTCAATAAAGAAAAACATAAAGCAGGACAACTGACTTAATGGTAGAGAAGGACAATCAAGTGTTGGGGGGAAAAGGATGTCTGCAAAAAACTCCACAGATAGGTTTATGGACCCCACCTCAGATCAAAGAGATCCAAGACACTAAGGGCTACTAATCCCTTAATGCCATCATGCCATTACTGGGAACTGAGGGGTGGAGATGAGCAGGAGATAAAAAGCTGGAGAAGAGACACAACACAGACCTAGACAGAAGACAGGAGAAGAAGGAAGAAGGATGGAGGCCAGAAGAGGCACATGGAGCAGAGAGACTTGTACAGAAGCTGCACTGGCCTGGACTGACTGAAACAGATATGGGTGAGAGACCCGTGGGGAGATTAACTATGACAATGTTCATATGGATTTTGATTTTGCTCTTTAACTCCCAGAATTGTCTGGCTGTTTCTGACCCTTTCCCATGGGTCCCTGCCAAAATGTGTTTTAGACTTGGGGCAGGCTTTCGAGACTTGCTTTGGGCCAATCCCATTTGGGTGGACTTTTACCCACGAAGAGTTGGATAACACTGGGTGCTTGACTGAGAGACTATATTCTTTGTCTTCTCTGTCTTTTCTAACTGTAGTAAAGTTTGTTTCCACAAAAGGTCCCACATGTTTGCATTGATGTGGCAGATAGCAGAACCTCTGTAGAGCGGGCAGGTTTGGGGGTCCTGGAGAGTGTCCCTCTCCCTGCCCTGTAACAAAAGTACTGCCCACGTAGGCATGTCCTTGCCAGCACTGTGGTGTCGCCAAGGAGCTTGGGCTTTCTAAATAGTTTTAAAACCAAGCAAGCAAAATCCACACCTCCGTGATATGCAGGAATCTGTCTTCAGAGGGTGGGTGTGTGGCCTGCAAAATCCGCCATATGTGTTGAGTCTCATCCAGAGATACTTCGAGGAGATCCCCAACCATCATAAGTTCCTCCAGCTGGGCTTTAGCTCCAGGTGACAACTCCAGCACTGGAGGTTCCAAACTTCGGGGCACCAAAGGACTCTTCCGAGGTTGTTTCCTTGGGGTGCTAGAACCTTTCAAAAAAAAAAAAAAAGACAAAAAAACAAGAAAGTGAAAAAATGGGAAAAATATAATGTTTTTAAAGTAAATATTTAGGGGAATGAACTCTCACTTCCCCCAGTACTTACTTTAGGTAGCTGGACTCTGCATCAGTGTCAAAGTGAAAATGAAATTAAAAACAAATACAGAACAAAAAGATCTAGAATTATAATCCTACTCTAAAAAATTGGTTTAAAGTGAAAAATTGGTTCCTTACAGATTCGTTATCCCATAACTAGAGGGGAAGGGTAATGGGAAACAGCCTCTGTTTGACCTAAAAAAATGATCTTAAAATTAAATATATGCTATTTAATGCTAGAGAATATCAAAAGATTAAGCATATAACTGCCCATGTAATTAAGTGGCTATTTTCCTAATAAACAGGTAATACGCTGTTCCATAAAATCCTGAATTTCACTTCTAGGATAAACACACTCCATTTTCTAACAGTGTGATCTAAAATAGTATGACTTATTTTCACTGGGAAAAGGAAAGTGAATGTAGCAGAGAAATTTTCCCCAAGAAAAGGAAGACTGTCCTAACAACCCAAGCTTTCCAAGCCAGAATGAATATTCCTAGTAAGAAGCAAGTTCCTCAAATAGCTGGTCATGAATAAAAAGAGGTTAAATGCCTGCCTATCAAGGATTTTATATAAATGATAGATGGGACTTGATAGCCTCTTAGAGTCTTCTAATTCAGGATTCAGTAATGCAATGCAAGTTTTCAGGCTATTACCTAATGATAGAAAATGCAAACAGGGGCTGGCTTTTCTTAATCCCAACTGTATGCTAAGGTTCTATTAGCATTTAATGGCCACCACATTAAAAACAAGTTCTCTACCTTGAGAACAACTCTTGGAAGCAGAAGAATACGCATGCTCGGCACAGAATGAAGGTGCTGTCCACATGTGAGTCACCACCTCCTCAGACTTGATGGGGATCTCTTCATCACAAAACAGATTGGGTTCCAGACTACTGGACGACTTCACACTGGCTGTGTCCTGAAGAAGAAACAGGGGAGTACCAGAATTAGAAGTGCTTACCCCCTGAATACAGGCTTTTGGGTTAAAGCTTCCAACATAACACACTAAAAATATGACCTTAAAATTAAATATATGCTATTAAGTAAGATGGAAAATGTACTGGGGAGAAAAAAAGCAATGACCACTGTTTCAAGCCAAAAGGAAAAGATAGCTCAAAAAGAATCCATAGACAATAAACCTAGAAGAAAATGACTATTAAATAATCTAATTTCTACATTCTACAACTCATACTCTATATCCAAAGTTAAGGAACCTTGACCATTTTACAAAAAATAAAACATAAACCATTTAATCCTTCCTAAAGGTTTTCAGATTACTAACTGCTCTTACCAACCGCTGTCACTCAATACAATGAAAATTCAAACTACATAATCTGACAGCTCTAATTAGGTCTCAGAGGACTCTCCTGTAGTTAATGTCCCCCAAATTCTGCAGTTAACTTCCACAGCTTTGTCAAAGTGCAATCAGGAAGACAGAAATCACACCAGATATTTCAAGAGAAAGAATAAAGTGAACTGTATATTAAATGTACAGTAAAGGCTTGAAATACCAAGTAAAATACCAAAGTAATGGCAAGAAAGAAATGCCATCCCTACAGACTAAGGTACAAAATAAAGCGGTAGTTAACCCACAAGCTCAGTGAAGAAGCTATGCTGAGCTGGGATGCAGACCTGTGAGGAGGAAACGCTCGTCAGTTCTGCCTTCTCTGACAGTACGGTTGGATGGGTGTGACTAGCAACTAGAAATTGGAACTAGTTGTCAAGGCCAGGGCTAAAAAAATAAAAAGCATGTAGTTTAGATGATGACAGCAATTAAGAATAAGACGGGGAAAAATCGAGTCCTTTCCAGGCCTTTTAATTTTCTTTAATGCCCTCTATTAGCAAAAGGGAGACTGCCAAGGATAAAATGAGTAGGGCAAGGGTTGACAAACTACGGCCTGAGGGTCACACTCAGTCAACATCCTATTTTTTGTATGGCGTGTGAGCAAAGAAGAGTTTTTACATAATTAAAGAATTGTGAAAGAGAGAAAAATAAAAATATGCAATAGAGACTATATGTGACTAGCAAAGCCTAAAATATTTATTAATTACATATGCCATTAATATAGTATTTTTATATTTTATTCAATACACATTATTATATATGAGCATATATAATATTACTACTTTACAGAAGGCATTCACCAACTCCTGGTGTAGAAGCCCAGCCCCAGAATCAGAAAGGAGAGTATAAAAGAGTAGATTAGGAGATGAGAGACAATAGTTTAATGACTAATGTAACACCTGGTTCTCTCTGTAGTGTACATGGAAAGAGTTAATGTTACCCTGAGACTACACTTAGACATGATATTTAATGCCTATCACTGAGAATTTAGGAACAGCAATACGAATTTAGGAATAATCTTCTGTATTCAAGAATTTGAGTCTTGTTAAAAAGTAAAGCAGGAAAGTACTTTAGGTCCCAAAGGCTTGTTCTCACTAATTGGAATTCTCTCTTGACCTTGAGTCTACTCATTTCATTGTAACTCATGTCAGCAACTTTCTATTCCATTGCAAAATAAAAAGGACAAAGATCAGAAAATAATAATGGAATGTAATGATAGGTAAAAACAATTTTTTTTTATTTAATTTTTAAATTTTTTTTTCTCCAGGGTTATGTATGAAATGTGAAAGAGGTTCAATATTGACTTTCGTAGGTTAAAGATGCATTGTTAGCTTTAGGGCAACTACTAAAAAATAAAAATCAAGTATATGTAAGAAGCCATTAAAGGAAATAAAATGAAATATCAATATCTTTAAAATATTAGTTAAAAATGAAGGCAGGAAAAAACAACAGAGGGACAGAACACAAAAGAGGCTAATGAAAAAAAAGATGGCCAACTAAACCCAACTATGTCAACAATTACATTTAATGTAAATGAAGTAACCACCCCAATTAAAAGACAGATTATAACACGACTTAAAATAACAAAATACAAAAAAACAATACCTAACTATATAGTTTATAAATACATATGTACGCACAATTACAAACCAAAAAGGACCCTGTCATAATGTCTATCATAATCTCTACAAGACAGACATTTTAAATATATAAAGACACAGTTTGAAAGTTAAGGGGTTGCTGGGTAGCAGACTTCAGTTACTCTCCCCAAGGAAGAAAGTCATAGCTCTGTTCCATTGGTGGCAAATATGCAGGAAAGACAGAATTAGTCCCTCAGTGAAAAATCTGTTTTATGTTAAGTATGTTACTCTGTCCTCTATACTAGGGAGGACTAAACTCTCAGACAAACCACCTCTATTTCCACCACTGCGAGGGGCATTCAAGTACTAAAAAGGGTGGAAGGAAAATGAAAGAACTTAAGTGTTGACTCATCTTTCTCAAAAATAAGCAATTAGCAGGATACAAAAAAGAACTTCCTGGGAGGTAAGTTACAATGTTTTACATCATCCCTTCTGATGTGTAATCATACACACATAAGTATTTGCAAAATACAAACTGTAATATAGATGGAGAGTTTCAAGCAAAGGTAAATAATATGCCATAGAAGGAGACAGTCAAATATTTAACCCTTTGCACTCGAGCGGCGCCGCTCCCGTGCCCGGCGGTGTAATGCGTCCACTCCAGCAGCGCTGCTATGGCCCCCGGCAGTGTAATGCGTCCACTCAAGTGGCGCCGCTAGGGCGCCCCAGAGGTTTGGAAGTCAGTATGTTTATTTCCAATGTGTGATAAGATATTCTTATCGCAATTACTTTCATGGACCAGGCTCAGCCTGCATCCTTAGCCAATTCTTAGCTTAGCTTAGTCAGTCTCAGCGTAGCATTGTGATACGTGTCCTGACAAACCGAGGCTGCATCTTGGGGATTGTCTGACTAAATATCACACAAAAACGAATTACAGAGTGTAATATTTAACAGATTTTGTTGTATTCAATGTAAAAATAAATAAATTGGTGAAATTTTATTATTTGTATACATTTGAGTATAACATGATTTCAAAGTACCTGTAAAACGCTTCCCTAACATAGCTGAAATCGTCTCAAGTGGATGGTTCGCCCACGCGAAAAAAGCCTCGAGTGCAAAGGGTTAATAAGTGATTATCACAGATACAAGCCCAAAAAAATCATGACAGATTCTGCTTCATTAAGTATGTATTTTCCTAAGCAGTAATTTTTTTGAATTGTTGCTCAGAGTATTTTAGCAGAAACCACAGAATATTAAGTGCAAAATGAAGTAAACAATACAAAGCACAAACACCTATTCTAACATTTAAATGACAAAATAAGATGGTCAACAAGAAAAAGTGACATTTTTCTATGTAGCTATTTCCTAAGCCTAAGGGGGACCCTTTCCCAAGCAAAGATACTACATACAAACTATATTAAAAATAAATGCATGGTCACAATTAGGGACATCATATAAAAGGAAAATCATTAAGACAATTGCAAACAAACTAGCAAATAATTTTTTTTCAGAGTAAATCCTTGCGTTACGTGAAAACACTCAAGAGTATAATTTTTTTTAATGCAAAGATACTAAGATGAAGATAAATTTGACCTTGTATTATTGATATGTCGTGCCACCATTTTCTCACTCTTCTAAGCTGTCAAACATATTACTAACACTAACAAAATCTTTAATTTTATTTTTCTGCCTTGCCAAAACCACCCACTAAAGAGACTGTAAGTGAAGGCTCCCATATCAGTTTTACAAAGAACTATTCCTACAACCATATCAAATCACAATTTTGATCCGCTGCCCTGAACTCATGGAGTACCTGTAATATTTTATTTTCAGACGTTGCCAATCTGCTCCCAAGCAAAATCCAACCTGTTTAGCAATTCTAGAGCAGTGATTGATAGTTAATATGCTAGAAAACCAACTTAAGTACTGGCGGTATCCAAGCTACGTATGCTAAACAGACATTCTAGTCTTCAAGCAAAAGCTGACTTACACCGGCACGGGCTGCGCCGTCTCACCGCTCCTGCTCGCCCCGCACGGCCTGACAGACAAAGGTCATTAACCTCAGCATTACAAGGTGCTTGGGAGCTTATTTCAACAGGTTAATTCAAGTTTCAACTTTTCTCAAATCTTTAATTCAAACAACTAAAAATTTCCTCATTAAAATGTATCTCCTGGGTCCATTTTTATCCTGAGAAATATGTTTTCCAACATGACTTACAAGCATCTATGATGGATGGTTTTAATTTTACATCCTGGGAGTTTTAATGCTGATGGGATTCATGTTCTAAGAACGAACACCACCTACCTGATCTGTATACTAAAAAGACAGAAAAAATAGTTAAGGGGTAGGGAAAGTTCTTTAATATCTAGTTCTTTGCTACATCAGAGTACAATCTCCCTAGTTACAGGCATAGATTCTGAACAGATCAACAAAGAATAATATAAAACACATCACTGGATTAACTGTAACCTCACAAGGGCTCTGCCTAGATCATTATTATAACTAGATAAAGACAAAGGATTTGCTCCTGATATGAACTAACAATAAAAATCCATCAGGATCCAGTACAAACTAACTTGCCAAACCTTCTCTTCATCTCTGGCGTGGTGTCATCATCAAAATAATCACACTGAGTGCAAATAATTTGTTCTAACTGCAACTGTTAACTCTGCAAATTCAAATTAATGGCCCAAGTACAACCCACTTCTAAATGTGACATTCTATCTAACATCATTCAGATGAGAATAAGAATAAAAGACTTAAAACTAGAATGGGATTCTTAAAATACAGCTATGAAAACTTGAACCTAAACAAACAAAAAAATCCAAAACCAGCCATGAACACTTTCAGTAACCTAAAAGCATGTATTTCTAGTCCTTTTAAGCCATAAGAAGTTACAAAGTGAGGAATATAATGTTTTAAAAATCCCAGTCTTTAAAAAATTTTGTTTCTTCAATCTATGAATTTTTAGAACTTTGAAACGTTATTACCATAAACTCTGGATACACAGATTACTAGCTTTGTCTTCCATTTTCAGACCTCAAATATCAGGCTCAACAGTAATAGCTTTTTTAACAGACCCAATGGTTAGGTATGCACCCACATAGTCTGTCCGTTTAGTTACCTTCATGTCATATCCATACGTTTCCCGGATGTCTTCATCAGAATCTGTTTCTTCGTCATCATAGTCCACTGTTTGTCGAGGGGAAGAGGATACACTGCTCACCGCACGATTAAAAGCAGACTGCTGGAAACTAGGTAAGTGTCCCTAAACAACAAGCAATTCCAAGATAAACAGAGACATACCACATAAACCTGGGTCGTTAACACAAGCTTAAGACCACCAAACATAACGAACCCTCAAGGCAGCTGAAGAGTTCAACAGTTAGCACATATCAAATTATTTGATTATGATGCCAAGATCCACTTGAATGATATTTCCAGGCTTCACTAAAATGAAACCTGGTGTAGAATATGCAAAAAGTGCCATCAATAATATAGTTGCTGGTGACTCACTGCTGTTTTCCTAACCAACTGGTAAGGTAGATCTGATTTACTATTTACATACTGACCAATACTATCATGTGTCAGAAAAAGAAAATCCTCAACTTGCCTGTAAGTCTGGATTGGCAGCCGCTTTTTGGAGTTCTGCACTGATGATCTTTTCCGTTTTTTCTCGAGCTGCCTGCTCCACCATACGCTGGCTCAACACAGAAAGTTTGGCCAGGGCAGAAGACAGTTCATCTGTGGCTAGGGCCTGCCTGGCTCGATCTTGCCAACTCATAGCACGTTCTGTCAAACACTGCAGGGCCTCTCCCTCAGGCAGCCGCACAGGCAGTTTCTGAAGGGATACCAGGAGTGACAGAATAGTCTCTAGCCTGGGCCTCCGAGACCGCATACAAAGAGGGCAAAGAAATTTTACTTCTTTAGCCTGCCAGCTAGACCCTTTTTTCTGGGAACTGGATTTCGGAAGGGGAACACAGCTGTTATGGAACCAGTCTTTGCACAGCTCACACTGCAGCATAAACCCACTGGCTGTCTTGCGGCAAATGCAAAATTTTACTTCTTCTATGCGGTCCACCATTGTCATCTTGGCTAGGTTGGCTGCTCTGAGGGAATGCATGGCTTCAATCTCTTTTTGCTCCCGTTCTTTGAAAACTGCCACCTGTGTACAACAAACATTTAACTGAAAAAAGTCACAGTAAAATATTCCAGAAACACCATATCCTTAAGGCTGAGGAGATCATCCCCGATTCATAGGCTCATGCCCACAAATGCATTGCCCTTTAAAAATAAAAAAAGCTGTCAATCATTTGGGCACCTTGACAGTTCCCACACAAAGACTCTTTCTATGCAGACTGGGTAAAGAGCTATTACTATATTTGACAAGTTACGGATTCTCTGTAGGAAGCAGTAGAAAGATACACACCTTTAAGACAAGCAACCTGGTATGAAGCCTGACTCTCTTACACTTTTGATCTGGGACACAAGTTTTCTGAATCTCATTTTTCTGAAAAATGAGGATACCACCAACCTTATTTTGTCACGTAAGATAACACATGCTCTTTTTCACAAATACTTTCCCTTTGTAAAGCAGCAATGGCAGCTCTCCTGCCCACCTATGACTATGCAGATGATTCTTTTTCTCCTTTTCCTAATAAACCTGTCCTTAGAATATGTGTTAAAAGAAAAAAAAAAGTAACACATGAAAGTGCCTGACTTGCTGACTTGGTGCCTGGCACAAGATAAAACAATAAATACTAGGGGATCCCTCTGTAATTCGTTCCCTGGGGACAAGTTGTATACAGATCAATTTCTCATTGTTCCCAAAGGCCTCTTCAACTCATGTAGAAGTAGAGTAACAAAGCCTGATGACCCAATTCTAACAGTGTCTTAACTCACTTCAAAAAATAAAAGCAAACAAAATTTAATTATCGTACATACCATTAGTGCATTTTCCTTTTAAACTCTGGTAAGTCTGAAACAATTTGGAAATAATTTCCAGTCTTACTTGTCTGGCAAAATTAACTTGTTAGGCAGGCTTTCTAATGAGAAATCATTTCTACTGGCCTCAAATATAATCACTGGTAGGCAGAAACAGCCATAATGACTTACTTAATGTATATAATTCCCTACCATTACATACTGCCCAAACTCATTTTTATTTTCTCTCTACTTCCTTAGGCTCCTTAATACATTCCTCCCATTAAGCAAGAAAAACCCCATAATTCTAATTAGCTCTAAGTATTTTATTGTGCAATCACACTATACTGTTACTATGAAAAGGGAAATATTTTAAAACAGTGGCTACTATCAATAAGCTGATACAATTCCTTTGAAAAGCACAATAGTATTAAGTGCCACAAAATGCTATTAAATTTTAATTCAGTGATCCCATTCTGAAAAGTCAAGTGTAGGAAATAATTTGAAACAAAGGAAAAAGCTATACATGAAGTTTGTTATTATCCAAAATAGTGAACACTTAGCAACAACCAAAATGGACAATTACTATGGACAACTATTAAAACAACAAAGGAGATAAGGAAAAAACAAATTCAGAGAGGGCAGAACAGTTCATTTTTTATGTACTCTGATAATAAATATAAAAATTATGTGAAATCTGTATAGCCATCAAGCAAAAATAAAGAAGTCATATTAAAAAAGTGATACGAATGTGCTGGAATTTAAGAGAATTTTGTATTCACCAAATAAATTCAAGACATAATTTCTTACCACCATGGCTGTATCTCTGGTTTCTTCCAATCCTTCTTCCAGATCGCTGAGAGGCTCAAGATCCAGATCCTTTTCTTTTTCTTTTTCTATTAGTTCTTTTGCTTTTTTCCTCCTGTTTTTACCACTCCCATAAATACCAATATCGGTCCGCGGACTTAGTACCTACAAAAAATAAGTCAAACACTTGAACTCTGGTTTTTAAAAAAAATCTTTAAAACTGAAAATAATAAAAAGAACCATTTGCTGATCACTCAAGTCCTGCCATTTTATTATGGACTTTATACACATTTATCCAATTCAACCCTCAAAACAATCCTTCGACTTACTATTCACATTTTACAAACAAGCGGAGACTCAAACAGGAAACAACTTTCCCAAGAACAGAGAGATCTGCCAAGTTGGGAGTTAGTCCTTCCTAATGAACCCATCTTATTCAAATGCCTACCTGGTAACTGCTATGTTCAATTGCTCAAGGTAAGGCCCATGAGTATTCAAATTTGTGCTTCTGAGAAGCAAGCTCTTTCAGTGACAAAGTCCAACAATAACAGAGATAAGATCAGGGTGATTGCTTTTTCTGGACACAGCACATGAAGAATGAGAAATGAGTCTGCCTAAGGCTCCAGATTTCAGTCAGTCTTTGCTATTACTTAATAGGAACCTTATATAGCCAAGACCAGATAAGCTGCAAACAACCCTCGCCAACAGCACTACTACTTCTAGGTGTTAAATTATGTTTTTCATGAGGTTGCTGATGTGGACCACCCTTTACCTGTAACAACGTATGGCTGGAATTTTTTTTAAGAAAGGTCCGCCCAGTCCGTTCTCTCCATGCCCGCGCTGCTGCTACTTGGGACTCTACTTGGGGCAGTGCATCGAGACGCACAGGGATCGGGCGGCCTTTAGCAGACAAGCTCTCCAGCTGCTCCAAGTAAGCATAGTTGCTGCCGCTCTGAAAAACAAAAGTGTATCCTCACGCAACTTCTCTTGGGGTCTGGAAGTATACCGTTACAAGGCCCTACAAAGATTACAGTGCTATTTTTTTAATTATTCTTTAATCCTAACTGTCTCTTAAATAGAACTAACAATGTCACTGTAAAATGTTTTTGCACATTCATGTTATCAAAGATTTTTATTAAGAAACCAGTAAGAAAACAAAAAAAACAGGTGAAAGGACAATCTAAAGGACAGACATATAAATGCTATTAGGAATGAGGAAAGGAATTTGCTGCCAGGTGAAAACAGATGTTTAACACCCCAATTGTTTAACAGGACAATAAAATCATCTTCTGTACAGTGTGGAAGTCAACTGTTCCATTATAGACAAATTGATTTGCTTTCCATGGACATAATTCTTTTATATTACCATCATTTAAAAATAACTGACAGAGCTGTAAAACAGCTTGGTCAAAGAAAATCCAAGGCATACACTCCTGAAATTACATAATCCTGACTAATGAACTTCCTGACTTAGTATTTCAATGACAAATTAAGCAGCCAGCTAAGGATTATCAGACATTTGAAGACAGCTAACTGCTTGAAATAGGTCAAGATGAAGAGCTGTTCTAATAAAAAGAGATAATTAAAACAAACCAAAAAGTAGTGATAACTAAGCAGGCCCTAGAAAAAGTCAACTGAAAAGACAGTAAAAGATAAGTCATGAGAACTTAACACCTAGACTATGTTCGTTTTAGGTAAGCAGTTTAGTGGAAGAGTTGATTTCCATTTTCTTTGGGTATAGGTTCTACAATAAAGAATATTTATATACTCAATACCGTAAATGCTGCTTAATGGTTTTTATAATTCAGAAGAAATATGTACTCAAGCAAACTTTCATATCTAGCATTTATTTCACTGTTATGCATTACAAATGTAGTATGTATCTCCAGCTAGAGAAAATCTATTTTGGGGGTTAGGGTCCTATCTTTATGCTCTCCCCTTACATTTCTGCTCTCAAACAACTTGAGTGGTACCAGGAGAGCTGCGGTGTCCAGCAAATGTTAATTTCATTTTCTGTCTCTTATTTAAAAAGCAATTCATGCCTATGACAAAGATTAAAACAAAATACAGTGCGGACTAAATCCCCCCATGGCTAGAAGTTAAATAAATTCAATCATCTTTCTATGGTAATATATATATATATATAAAACCCTAAAAACTCCATAGAAAAACTACTCAAAATTATAGACCAGTTCAGTAAAGTAGCAGGATACAAAATCAACGCACAAAAGTCAGTAGCATTCCTCTATGCAAACACCCAATCTGAAGAAGAAGAAATTAAGAGATTCATCCCCTTCAAAATCAAAACCAAAAAAATCAAATATCTGGGAATAAATCTAACAAAAGACATAAAGGACTTATACAAAGAAAACTATGAAACAGTGTTGAAGGAAATAGAAGAAGACACAAGAAGATGGAAAGGCATCCCTTGTTCATGGATTGGAAGGATTAACTTATCAAAATGGCCGTCCTACCAAAAGCAATTTATATAGATTCAATGCTATTCCAATAAAAATCTCAATGACATTCTTCAAAGAAATAGATCAACTACTGATGAAATTCCTATGGAACCACAAAAAACCTCACATAGCTAAAGCCCTCCTAACTAAAAAGAAAGAAAACGGAGGAATTTCACTCCCTGATTTCAAACTATACTACAAAGCCAAAATAACTAAAACAGCATGGTACTGGAACAAAAACAGACAGAAAGACCAATGGAACCAAATAAAATACCCAGAATTAAAGCCCCATATCTATGAACAGCTAATCTTTGACAAAGGAGCAAAGAAAATGCAGTGGAACAAGGACAGTCTATTTAATAAATAGTGCTGGGAAAACTGGACAGTCACATGCAAAAAAATGAAGCTAGACTACGTCACACCCTGCACAAAAACCAAATCAAAATGGATAAAAGACCTGGACGTAAGACCTGAAACCATACAACTTATAGAAGAAAATATAGGCAAAACTCTACACGACATACATCTCAGCAAAATCTTGAAAGACACATCCTCCAAAGCGAAGGAAGTGAAGGACAAGATAAACAGATGGGATTACATCAAAACAAAAAGCTTCTGTACAGCAAAAGAGACATTAACCAAAACTAACAGACACCCTACCAACTGGGAAAAGATATTTGCACACAATACATCCGATAAAGGACTGATAACAAAAATTTACAGGGAACTCACACAACTCAACAAAAACAAAGCCAATAACCCAGTCAAAAAATGGGCAGAAAAGCTAAAAAGATACTTCTCCAAAGAAGAAAAGCAAATGGCCAACAGGTACATGAAAAAATGTTCAACATCACTTATAATCAAGGAAATGCAAATCAAAACCAAAATGAGATACCACCTCACACCTGTGAGGATGGCACACATTAAAAATACAGGCAACAACAAATGCTGGAAAGGATGTGGAGAAAAAGAAACTCTTCTACAACTGCTGGTGGGAATGCGAAATGGTCCAATCACTATGGAAAGCTGTATGGCGATTCCTCAAACTACTAAACATGGAGCTTCCATACGACCCAGCAATACCACTTTTGGGAATCTATTGGTCCAAAGGACACAAAAATACTAATCCAAAAGGATACATGCACCCGTATGTTTCATTGCAGCATTGTTCACAACAG
>PVIJ01003502.1:117222-134097 GCA_004024925.1 Scalopus aquaticus
GTGTGTGTGTGTGTGTGTGTGTGTGTGTGTGTGTGTCAGGACGGGAGGATAAGGGCACAAAATGGAGTAGAAAAGAACACAAGGGACCACAGACATGGATCACGGGTGAACTGGTGGTGGGTTACCCAAGTGGAATACAAAATGTAAAAGATATAAATAACAATAAAAATATTTATTAAAAAAAAAGCCAAAGTCAAAGAAAGAAAAAAAAATTTCATCACCTTTCACAGCAGGGAGCCAATAGAAGCAAGACAGTGTCTTAATAGATAATATTTATTTTTAAATGTAAAATCAGATGGAAGGATGAATTTTAAGTACTATAATTATTTTACTATGGTTATTCTAAAGAATTAAGGCTTAACAGATCTATCTGTGAATTATTCAGCATTATTCAATGGTAGGAGGATTCAGAAGTCTCATTACCTGAATAGCTTCCACTTTAATCGTCCATTCTCGAGCCTTTTGTAAGGCTTCTTTCAGGGACAACACATTGGGTAGAAAAGCTGGAATGTTTTTAGCTTCATTCACAATGCTTTCTAAACTTGCCACACTGTGCCGTGGTCTAGTAAAACACAAATATACGGCAGATGCATGAAGAAAAGTCAAAAAGTTAAATGGCTATCATTATTTAAATAACATTTTAGAATGCGTAGATAACTTCCATATGCATGATTTCATTTAATTTTTATCACAATATAATAAGGTAGGCAGAGCAGCTGTTATCTTAATTTTACAGGTAAAAAACTTTTTTATTTTTAAAGATTTATTTATGTATGCATACAAGCTGGAGTACAAGCCAGAGGCATGGGGTGGCGAGAGGGTTCACCAGAGACAGAGTGGGGAGCAGCACAGGCAGATCGATGGAAACACACTGCTGAGGGGAGCAGTGGGCGAGGCAGGAGGGGTCTGCTGCGCCATGTGGGAATCTCCCTGGCTGGGCGTCGAACTCGCGTCGTCTTTGCCGACAACTCCACAGAGCAGCGCTTAACTGCTGTGCCACCAGGGAAGCCCCAGGTAAAAAAACTTTAACTCAAAGATGATGAATTATTTTCCCCAAAGTCATTTAATATAATAAATGGCACACTTGAAATACTGATTCAGAATGAGTGTCAGAGCCCATGATCTTCACTAAACTGCCTCTGTGTTAGTCCTCCACGACTTCGAGAATTGTCAGATGCATGTTAGACGGCAGCGCAGAAAGTGTTAGAAACCCATGAATGTTGGCCACTTACGTTTAATTGAACTACATCAACACCCCATTACACAAAGGTAAATAAAAGCTAGACCTTTACCACAAGGAATTAAGACACAAAAACTCTACTTGGGGGCTGGGGGTGAGGGGGAGGGATAATTCTATTAGTAACAAAACTAAGAACAAATTACTCCATAGTAATTATAATAGTGGAAGCGCCACTATTTTGGGAGGTAGTGATTAATTCTGTCTAGGAAAGATAAGGGCTTTGAGGTAGGCCCTAAAGAAGTGTGATTTTGTCAGGTGAAAGGTTAAAGGGAAAAAAAAAGCAAGAATAAGGAAGGACATGGAGAACACTCAAAAGTAAATTGATACTACTGTTTACGATGCAGAACAGTCTGAGAATGGAGATGAAGTAAGAGCAAGAAGCAGAGGAATTTGGCAGGAAAGAAAAATGTAAGCAGATCAACAGTCTTCAGAGTCGTGTATTTCACCATGTAAGCAATTGGAGATTGACAAGGGTGGGAACAATTTCATCATCCATGAGTCCCACTATGTGCGAGGCACTGTACGAGGCACTGTGCTAGGTCCAAATCATTAATGCACAAAAGTGATAAAGCCCATGCCTCATTAATTTTTTTAATCTTGTAGAGAAGTTATTAATATAATGATGATCTGCTGTTTTAAGCACAAAAATAAAGAAAAATGAAAGATGCTATTCAGAATATATAGAAGACCTAATTGACTTGGCAGTTGAACAAAGTCTTCCCAGAAGCTTTGGTACCTTCTGGAACAGGAATTAAGTCAGGCAGGCTGGGGCCAAGGACAGCACAGGGGTGGTGGAGAAGAGTCTCAGGGAACGGGCAGAGGGGAAGGGAGTTCCACAGAACAAAACAAACATGGCAAAAAAGGACATGGCATGGCTGAAGAATCGAGCGAAGGAGTGTGAGATGGTGGTGATGGTGAGGTGATGGTGAGGATTATCACAATGTACAGGACACAGCGCAGTAGGACAGAGGCAAAGGCTGAGGCTAGATAGTTAGGAAAGGGGCTAGACCACAGACGGCCTTACAAATCAGGGTAAGGACTCTGGGCTCCACCCCAAGAGGAAAAGGAAACTGCAGACGACTTTAAAGCAGGGAGTCAATCATACCTGTATTTTAGGCAAATACTACTATGGGGAGGAGGCATGAGAGCACAGAACCTATTGGTGTCATCAGACCAGTTATGATACCAATCCAAAGAAAAAGAATGGGAGAATCACTAAGGCAGTATCATCACTCATTCACCTGTCTCTCCCCACTAAAATGTTGGCTCTCTGAGAACAGGGACCTTGTATATATTGTTCCCTATGGTCTCCAGAGCACTTAGAAATAGTGCCTGGTATATAAATACTTATTAAAATATCGAATGGTTTCACCTGTAACAGGACTATAAGGAAACCAAATAGGAGAGAGACACTCAGCTGGGGGGTGGGGGCAGGAGAAGGGATGGGGAGGGTAAGGCCACAAAATGGAGTCGAAAAGGACACAAGGGACCATGGAGATGGATCACAGGTGAATTGGTGGTGGGTTACCCAAGGGGAATACAAAATGTGAAAGATATAAATAACAATAAAAATGTATATATTGGCCCTCCCTGGTGGCGCAGCGATTAAGTGCTGCGCTGTGGAGCTGTCGGCAGCGGCAACTCGAGTTCGACGCCCGGCCGGGGAGCTTCCCACAGGGCACAGCAGACCTCTCCTGCCTCGCCCGCTGCTCCCCTCAGCAGTGTATTTCCGTCG
Source organism: Scalopus aquaticus (assembly GCA_004024925.1). Lineage (NCBI taxonomy): Eukaryota > Metazoa > Chordata > Mammalia > Eulipotyphla > Talpidae > Scalopus > Scalopus aquaticus. The sequence continues at coordinate 120,198 of PVIJ01003502.1, forward strand.
ATCTGCCTGTTCTGCTCCCCACTCTGTCTCTGGTGAACCCTCTTGCTGCCCCAGCCTCTGGCCTGTACCCCAGCTTGTATGCACAAATAAAAACAAACAAAAAAAATGTATATATTAAAAAAAATGCAGAAGAATGATAACTAGGTCAGTGACAACAGAGTTGAAATGGAGGGGGGAAAAAGTTTTCAATAACACTATCAACAAAATAATTTCATATCAGCTGCATCGGGTATACCGAATCAAAGTTTTACAATCCAAAGTTATTTCACTTTTCGCATTTAATATGCTTCCACCCCTGGGACTTGTCATGAACCTGAAGACACAGAACAATGCCAGCGTTTCAGACAGGTAAAGCGATGCATAAATTTTAGTACGTATTCTCCCTGGCATCTGAAGAGCAAAACAATCAGCATTCATGGAGTCTTCTCTTGGCTCAGCAGAACTGTGTGAATTAAATCACCTGTGGCTTTTTCTATCAAATGCACCCAAAATATGTGACTGGAAAAGTAGTTAAGTACATGGAAACTTTAACTTTGGAAAAGGCTTTACATTTGAGCTGTGTTACTTAGTAACTATGTGATCTTGCTAAGGCTCCCAATTTCCTCATCCTTGCATAGAAATTACATTAATAGTAATCTCGTTGCTGAGGAAATATTTTCATGAAGAACACTACAGTCAAATATGATGAAAGCTTCCCTTAAATCTCATCAACCCAATGTGGGCCAACGCTAACGAAAATGCTCAGCGTTCTAATGCCCATTCTTCTCTCCCACTACACTTCCTGCATAAATCCTCCACTCCGGCCAAGCCATCTAACTTTAATCGCCTGAACGCGTGTAAATACTCCTTAAAACTTAGCTCACGTTGTTTTCATACCTCCCCTTTACTTTAATCCCCTTCTCACTCTTCAAGGTTCTAAGTTCCTGGTCTTCTGTCACGCTTCTTTTCGCACCACCCAGCTAACAATGATCTCCCACCTCTGAGTTCCTACAGCATTTTCTTGCACCTCTCAGTTCATAATAATGTACTGCAATGAGCTTCACATTTCTTAGTTCCTAACTGTAACATCATTAATGGAAGGCACTACACAAAATACCACTTTGTTTCATTTAAAGTACCTTACAGAGAAGCGTGTAGTATCTGAAGTGGTCTAGCAAGAGACCTGTTTTAAAACTCAGTGATGCGGTGGGGAAGCAAATATTTAACGAAATACCACCTTATGCTCCTCCTCTCATTCCATTCTCTAACTTAGTTACTGAGAGACAACAGTGGCAGCCCTCGCCCCAAGACTGCCCGCCAGTATCTATGCAGGCGTCTTCTTTTAACAAACCTGTCTCTTAAATGCAGTTCTTTCTGCCAGCTCGAGCTGGTGCCAGAGTTGTTTTCTCCTTTCCTTTTCCCAATTAACCTGTCCTCTTTAAAATGTAAAACAATAAAAGAAAGACACAACAGTCACCAATTAATGTGTTCACCTTGCCTGTAGGCAGACCTTAGCCTTTTCTTCCCATCGCTCAGAGACTGTAAGGAGTTCCTGTAGTTCAGCCATTGCTTTCTCCACAGCATGGTGGGGGGCCAGCCCCACCCCAGAGTCTATTAATTTCTTCATGACATCCAATGTGACTTGCTGTGGATCTGATAAGGTCAGTCTTACTTCATCCAACCATCGAGCCTGCTGCAGCTCTTGTTTCAGTCGAGCCAATTCAGGTAGCTCCACGTAAAGACTAGAGCCCATGTCTATCAACATCTGGAGTTTGGAAGAATCTGGAGTTTCATCCATCATGGCCTCTTGAGCACGCTCATGAAACTCTTCAACATCATCCAGCAAATTCTGAAAAGTTTAAAAGAATAAAAAATAGAAAACAAATTTAAAAGGTGCAAAATGAAAATGGAATAGACAGTCAAGCAGACAAATTCTAGACCATGTGACAATCTCACCATCACAGCACCAAGATACTACTCTGTAATCATTTACATAGGCCTACTTTAAAAGTACGAATCAGTCGCTGAACGACTGCTGACTTGGATAAGGGCAGTGCTCGAGGCACAGAGCATTAAACAAAATATACAAAGTCCTTGTCTTAGAGGAACATACTTTCAAATATAAGTAGTTAGCCATTTTAAATGAATGAAATGTAAGTTTTAAGTGCCATGAAAATAACATTGGGCAACGTTACAGAGAAAGGCCAGCAGGTAATGTGTGTGGGTGGGGGAAGTCTGGGGGACAGCTTATTTTGCAATGACAATCACAGATGCCGGATGAATCAAAACTAAAATGACAAATGAAGAGGTGGAGGTGGGAACCATAAGAAGATCTATCAGAAGAGCAGTTCAGGCAACGCAAAGTAACAATTGCAAAAGCTTTTTAAAGAACAAGAAGCCTGGTGTCTTGCTCCAAAATAGACAAAAAAGAAATGAAGCTAAATAAAGCAAAGGTGAGATTACAATGATTATAATAAGTCTGAATTTCATCATAATGGCTTTGGAGAACCGCCAAAGGATGTTCACCACAGGGAATACGAGCTGGTTTATGTTCTATACCATCATCCTAGTTACTAAATGAAAAATAAAATGTTAAAGAATAGAAGAAAGAGCAAAACTGTGGCATTAATTTGTGGGATAGGTCCAAGTAGTTTAGAGAATATTAAGCAATGGAAATTAATTCAAATGGTTCACTTGGAGATACATTTTGGAGATAATAGCAACACTTGTTTAGAAATTAGTGTGGGGTAGAAGGGGAATAAAGAACAAGACTCTTGATCCACTAAAAGATTTTAAGATGTCTTTTAGTCTGCCAAAGGTAAACATAGAGTATGCAACTGGATATATAAGTCTATAGGAATGAAGAAGGGTAGTTTAGAGCTGGAGACTTGGTAATCAACAGGATGTAGACAGCTAATGTCACTGACTAATAAGACACCAGGATCCAGAGTAACGAAAAGGCAGAGACTCCCCTAATATTCCAACACTTAGAAGTCAAGCCAAGGAGAAAAAGAACAGCAAAGAAGGCTACAAGAGACAAAAATGTGAATAAGGTAAGCAAACTGGAGAGTGGAATACCACCGATGTCTCTCAAGAAGCAGAGTGGTTGATGCCAAAAACCTCTCACAAAATGGAATAAGACCAAAGTATACTTGAGAGTAGATTTCACAAGCTTATCATCTTGGTAAGAGCTTTTCTTGATACCATACCCACTTCATACCACAGAAACATACCAAAAACTACCAAAATATGGTTAACCACGCAGATTAGTATTTATGAAAATACACTTTCGAAATCTTAGATATTCATTACACCACAGGACCCTGATAATTTCAGTCTCTAAATTTTTAAAGGCCTATGAACTAGTGACTCACTGATACATTCAGATCCTTTTAACTCCCTGTGTTTCAGTTACACCTACACTAAATGGGCATGTGTGTTTGGAGGATGACCAGATCTGAAACTTACATGGTGCAAAAAATTCTAAACTGGTCTTCGTTCCAGATTTCCAAATGGGAACACAGGCTAAGCACAAAACTGGGAGATTCTCGCTGCCCACTGAAAACCTTCAGCAGCAGCACTTATGTAAGAAAAGAACAAAGAGAGCAAAAACTTGTCTGGACACCTTAATTCTGTTTACCCAAAACAGCAGCCCATACTACGAAAGACACGGCCCAAGGAAAGAACGCAATACTGCACCTTTACTTGTCGGGCTTGGCTGACGACACACGGAAGACTAAACAGCTGCTGGACAAAGGCCTTCAATTCTTCTACTGTCAGTTTGGTCCGAGTCCTCCCACTATCTGGGCTCTGCCTGATGGGAAATAGTGAAAAATAAGAAAAATTCAGTCACTCTGACAGCAAAGGGCTTCTAGTCTTTTCAGAAGTCTGACACACACGGTCACTGCAACGGGACCACGTCCAGATCAGGTCGATTAGTCTTTAGTTATTCAAAGATTCAATACTCTGAGTTCTAGTTCTTCCAATCTGTAAGTATTAACCCCTTGCACTCGAGCGGCGCTGCTATGGCCCCCGGCGGTTTAATGCGTCCACTCAAGTGGCACCGCTAGGGCGCCCGAGCGGTTTAGAAGTCAGTATGTTTATTTCCAATGTGTGGTAAGATATTCTTATCGCAATTACTTTCATGGACCAGGCTTGGCCTGCATCCTTAGCCAATTCTTAGCTTAGATTAATCAATCTCAGTTTAGCATTGTGATACGTGTCCTGACAAACCAAGGCTGCGTCTTGGGGATTGTTTGACTAAATATCACACAAAAACTAATTACAGAGTGTAATATTTAACATATTTTGTTGTATTAAATGTAAAAATAATAAATTGGTGAAATTTTATTATTTGTATACGTTTGTTTGAGTATAACATGATTTCAAAGTACCTGTAAAACACTTCCCTAATAGAGCTGAAATCGTCTCTAGTGGCTGGTTTGCCCACACGAAAAAAGCCTCAAGTGCAAAGGGTTAAACATTTCAAGTGTTCTATCAATTCCTCTCAGCAAAATACTAAGTTCATTAAACGAAATCATCTATCTTAAGAATCTTACCATGTGAGACAAAGGCCTTTCACCTGGCTTAGGAGTCAATGAACCCCTGGCTACTAACTCAAAATTCTGTTTGGATGCGCATTTTCTAAGAAAGTCTTTAAGGTTGGGTCAGGAACCCAATGACAGATGATTTGTTGATCAAAGTCTCTATGAAAGGTTCTCTGTTAAACTGTTAGATAAAAAATTTATAAAGTAACTTAAAACCCAGTGTGAACTGCTATAAAAAAAAAGCCATTCGGATAAAAGAATGTACTAACATGAATATAAAACATCACAGAAAATTTAAGGTACATAAATTATATTAAAACAAGGGTATATAAATACATTTATTTATGTGTATGCATGTGTATCTCTATATTCCTTATAAGTGTTTCCCCTGCATCTATCAAGGCTACTTTTTGATGCTATCTACCTTCTGTTGGTAGTATTATTCATTTACAAATATTTACTGCACAACTATGTGCTATGCATTATTTTAAGCACAGTAAAAAATGCAGCAATGAAAAAAAGGATAAAGATCCATAGCATTCCAGTCTAACATAGATTCTAGTGGGGTCAGGAAAAAAAGGAGACGATAGATTAATAAGTAAAGCAACATATCAGGAGGTAACAGCGCAAGGAGAAAAACAAAACAATAAAGAAGAATGAAAGGTGCAATTTTATGAAGAGTTGTCAAAGGTCTTTCCAAGAATGAGGAATCTGAAAAAGTTCTGAAAGAAGGCAGCAGTAAGCCGCCTGGCTATTCGGGGAGAATGCCAGAATGAAGACCAAGTGTGAAGACCCGGCGAGGACTGTAGCTGGCGTGCACGAGAACAAGAGGAGGGCTGCGAGCAGAATAACACAGACAGGAGGGCACCAGAAGGGACAATTAGGGCATTTTCCGAAGAGGTAGAAACAAAGGTATGTCAGAAGTCCAAAACATGGAGCCTTATAAACCAGTTAAATTTTAGATTTTACTGGGGGTTGGGGAAAAAGGGGTGGGAATAAAAGGCAGCTACTGCAGAACCCAGAATTCTCCTTCATCTTACCTGTGCTTCTGCTTTTTGCTCAGAAGCAGCTGAGCCACCGAGGCGCAGGTCTCAGCTTCCTTCACAGCATCCCTGAGTTTCCGAAAAAGGTCATTCTCTGGGTACTTCCTGTCCTCGGCATCCTCCAGCATTACTCGTAATTCAATCAGATCTGAAAAGACACACACACGCAAAGCCGTATTTTATGACCACAGATTTTTAAAAGTACTCACCAACCTCTCTCAAGTGAGTCGCCAACCCACTGTAGAAACACACTGCAGCTATAAACATCTCACCAACGCAACGTAAGCTCATGACCAGGTGCCCATTCCAAATCCCTGCAATTTCTTTCAGGTAAAACAATTTTGCATTCTCATTTCTGGTCACAGTGGCTCCCCAAAATATCTATCTACTGCAAGGAGACGTATCTGATATATTACGTATCAACTTCTTCATTTAAAAGAAAATTCCCATTCACAGCATGGATGGAGCTAGACGGGATGATGCCCAGTGAAATAAGCCAGCAGGAAAAAGGAAAATATCAGATGGTTTCACTTTTAGGTGGAATATAGGGGAAACAAATAAGGGATCAGGAAAAAAAATAATAAAATTAGCAGGTAACTATAGATCAGAGACAGTCTGCAGGGGAGGGGGAGGAAGAGGAGTCAAAACAGGAGGGAAGAGCACGGGGACTGCGGTGGCGGTGCCCGGGTGACTTGCTGGTGGGGATTTTACGGGGACTTCACCTGAGAGGAGAAAGCATACAGGCATACACTGCACAAAAATTAACAATGCTGTAACACACACACACACACACACACACACACACACACACACACACACACAAATAAATAAGATTCTCAAAAAGAAAATTACGTCTACGGTCAACCAAACCATTCGCTTCAAATCTCATATGAAACCTAGGAGTTTTCCTTAAAGGAGGAAAAACACGAAGTTTCTTTCAAAATGACAACAATCTCAGCGCATGCATTCAAAAGGAGGAAACCACCTTTCTTATGGTTGAAGTTTGCAGAGAGGGCTTCTGTAACACGACTGACCCATGTGTCATAGGACTGTGCCCTGACTTTTACACCATATAGCAGAGAAGGGAGGTCTTCTAATGGGTAGCGATATCTATAAAACAAAGCACACAGGAAAACAAAAATGTCAAATATCAACAACTTGAGAGTACATTAAATTTTAAGTACAATTAGCTTAAGGAAAGCATAATGGCCAAAAGAATGGGATCTTGGTTCACATAAAGAGATAATCAAAAAAGCCTGCAGAATTTTAATGCAGTGACAGATCAGGAACATGTAAAATCAAATAATAAAGAAGTGAATTGCATGTCAAATTTAGGGCCCACTTTAAAGGACTGTTCTTCAAGCAAGGAGGCAGACAGACAAGAAGTGACCAGTACAGACACACGAGCAGAATCCAAAGAACATTAACATGTTCTTAAAAAGTAATGCACGTTTTCTAAGAAACTTCTGTATACCTAAGACATTTCTTCTGCATGGGGCAGGGGCACAGGTCAGCTGGATGGTAGAGACACACAAGTCGCTCAGGATTGCAGGAGCACGTGAGAGCGGAGAGAAAACACGTGGTTCTGCAGGCTGAGCACTGCCGCTCATCGTCAGGAACAAGCTCGAACACTTCTTCTTCTGACATGAGGACACCCTGAGGAACAGGTAAGGACACTCGATCAGTCTTCCTCTTCACCATCAGAGAGCTTAGTCACTACATCATTTTCTACAAGCAATCTATGACCTTCAGGTACAGACACAGGAGGTACAACAGCCCATCATCAAAATATTTTCTAAAAATAATGATTAGCCATGTTTTAAAATGGACAAGATTAAACACTGGTATCATAGAATGCATATTTGACTGGTAAAAACTGATTTTAAATGCAAGGAACTGACTACCACAAAGGTCAAAACAGTCATTTTTTGAGACGTGGTAGGCAAGTTGTAATTAGAAGGTTCTCTGAGGTGGCTGACAAAGTTCTACTTCTTGACCAGAAATGTGATGGCAACAAAGTACATCATTCATGAAGTTACATATACACACACACACGTTTTTAAAGTGATTTTGTCTTCTCCTTAAAACAAGAAATAAACTTTAAAAACTTAATGTCACCAGGGACAACACATCCTCAAACTCGATAAATTAATCTATTATCTGAAAACACCACTGATATTTACAAATACACACAAGGATAAAGTATAAATTTAAACTATGAAAGCAGAATAAAATCTACTTCAGCAAAACAGCAAAAAGAAAGTTAACCAAATTCAGTATGCCAGTTTAAGAAAATAAAGGCATTTGAAGTATGCTTTTAAATATTTCCATTTAACATAACAAGGGTCCCCTTCATGTTTCTACTTACTTGACACGGTGCTTAGAATCAAAATTCTGCTTTGAAAGCAAACTTTCTTCAATTAAACAAGGTGAAAATCTGATAATATATTCACTGGCAGACACAGTCCAGTTTTTTGACATACTTTTTTTCAGTGTTTCTTAGTTTATAAGAATTTACAGTTTTAGTACAGCTGGCATACCCTTAGGGGATGCTAATACAGCAACTAACAAAGTTCTAGCTGCTTCAAGAAATTTCGTACCACTTCCCAAAGTGTAATCCAAAGACTACAGTCCCAGAAGATAGTCTGCAAAAAATAAAATCTGTTTTTGGAATCCCCCCAACTTGGAGATCAACACTGAATGCCAGCAATACTAACAGATCAGAGCAGTTTTACAGTAAAGAACCCCATTTGGGGGGCCTCCCTGGTGGCGCAGCGGTTAAGCGCTGCGCTGTGGAGCTGTCGGCAGCAGTGATGCGAGCTCGACACCCAGCTAGGGAGAATCCCACACGGTGCGGCAGACCTCTCCTGCCTCGCCCGCTGCTCCCCTCAGCAGTGTATTTCTGATCTGCCTGTTCTGCTCCCCACTCTGTCTCTGGTGAACCCTCTCACTGCCCCACGCCTCTGGCCTGTACCCCAGCTTGTATGTATAAATAAATAAATCTTAAAAAAAAAAAAAGAACCCCATTTGGTTTTTTTATCAGTCCACCATTTCTCAAACTTTCCTATCACAGGACAATTTTTCCTTCTAACATATAATCTATATTCCTGAGAATACAACTTTAGAAAAACATAAATTATCAGGCAGGAATGAAGAGAAGAAAAAAATCAGAGAAATAAACTAAATGGCTACCTGAAATAATCCAGGTGAGAAAATTAGGGGATGAAAAAGAAAGGTAACAGTAAAGAAAATAAGAGGAGGAAGCGATGAGACAGTGCCAAAATAAACAAAAATATAAAACTAGGTAACGTACTAAAAAGGAGAAGGTTAAGTTAAGGATAACACTAGCTTTTCACTCAATGATCCTGGTGATCATCATGAAGGGAAATGGTTCGTGAAAGGATAGAGGGCTGATGTGAGATGATAAAAACCTAACTAGGAATGCACAGAAGTCATGTAGGTAAACAGATTACAAACAGGTGATTGAACATATGACCACTTTCAAAATGACAATAATCCTGTTTGCATATAGTAGGAGGAGACATCAAGAGGTGAGAAATGAAACCACAAGGTAACAGCTAAAAGACAACTAAATACCTAAGAATGACTAAGAACTCCTTGAAAAGTAGTATAAACAGAAAACAAAAACTCAAAGGCTGAACCCTCAAATGCAACTAAGGAAGTGGAGGGAAAAGTTAACTGTAAGTCTGACAAGTGATAGACTCTCTAGCCAAGGTAACTAAGAGAAACAGCGGTTACACACTACTAAGATGAGAAATGAAAGATGGCATATCACTACAGTTCCCAGGGACATTAAAAGGATAACAAAGGAATACCATGAAAAACTCTCTGCCACAAATTTCATAACCTAAATAAAATGGATCAATTCCTTGAAAGACAGCAGCTGTCAAAACTCACAGAAGACAGAGGTAATTTGAATAGGCCTATATCTATTACAGAAACTGAATTAATAATAAACAAATTTCCAAAGCAGAAAGCACCAAAACTGTATGGGTTTGGTGAATTCTACCAAATAATTATAAATGAAATTATACAAATTCTCTTAAATCTCCTTCAGAAGTAGATCAAATACTCCTTAATTTAATCTATAAGGCCAACATTTCCCTAGTAACAAAATCAAAGACATACTAAGAAAACTACAGGCCAATCTCTCTCATGAACATAACTGTAAAAATCCTCAACAAAATATTAGTAAATTTGAATTCAAGAATGTATAAAAAGAATTACACCACGAGCAAGGAAAGTCATAATATGCAATGATAGTGCAGCATTCAAAAATAAATAATTCAAAAATAAATAAATAAATAAATAAATAAATAAATAAATAATTCATCATGTTAATAGGCTAATGAAAAAAATGATGTAATTTTATCAACAGGTATAGGAAAAGACCTTTAATACAAGTATAAAGTAAAAATATTAATTATCAGGTTTTATCTTTTCACCTATCTCAAAAACTAAAATAAAAAAATCAACATTCAGGTATATTTCTTTATTTCTTTTTTCTGCCACAGGTAAATCAAACTAGAATAATAAATTTGACTAGTAAAAATTCTTCTTACTAAGTTAAATTCATAAAAGTAACCAACCTCAGTTTGGAGTATTATTTTTAATATGTACAGCTTTGTATTTTGGTTTATAGATCTCCTCTCCCCCATTTATGCCTGTAAAGGTAAAACCGGGCTCAATTTTTAGTATGTCCCATGAACAGAATACGGAAACTCACCATTTGTACAACAGACTCTCTTAATCGTGTCTCTTCTTCAGTCATGAGAGTCAATTCTTTACAGACCATGGCCGCCAGCCCCACATCTAAGCAATCCGGATCTGCTGCCATCTTGAAGATGAGCTCCTCATGGGAAAAGACACAATGGCGCCGGAGCCGCCGGTAATGGCTCACACATTGCCGTCCAATGGGCAGCTGAAGACAAGAATCTCAAATTAAATTACTCACTTGTAACATAATCCAAACCAAAGCCACTATTTACCCTCAGATTCTTTTAATATGAGGAAGACAGAGTAACAAACTCCACTTGAACATAACAGGTAACTGCACCATTAAGCCTTACAGGCCCAGCAGGAATTTCAAGGGTCTTCCCATAGAAAATTCCCATAATTTGAGAGGTGAGCTTCTGGCCTAAGCTGCTGATTTCTACTCATTGTGTGTATTTATGCATACAAGAAGTGGGGTGTAGGCCAGAGGTGCGGGGATGGGGGTGTGAGGAGAAGGGTGGGGTAAAAGGATTCAGAGACAGAGTGAGGAACAGAATAGGTGGACCCACTGAAATACACCACTGAGGGGAGCAATGGGCGAGACAGGAGAGGTCAGCTCCCCGGCTGGGGATGGAACTCACGCCACAGTGGCTGACAACAGCTTGATAGCACTGGGACTTTAACCCCTGCACCACCAGGGAGGCTCCTAAAGTAACTTCTTTTAAAAAAAATAAATATGGAAAACATAAAATGGCAAGAACAAAATCACCTAATTGTCTACAGAAAGAAAATAATAGTGATATTTTAAAATTAAAATCACACAGCTAGATATTTGAAAAGATTCTTAAAAAGATCTGATCATCTTTATAAAATCCAAAAATGCTCAGAGAAAGCAAAGACTAAAGGAACCATATTACCTAGCAAAGATTCAGAAAACATCAACTGCCCATTTAAAATTTAGACATAATGGGAAAAATAATGGATATGAGAAAAGCTGTAAAATCTTACAAATAAAACCTAAAATGGAAGCTATCTAAACTTTCTAAATTACAACTTCCACTCTGATCTCCACTGGAATATTTATGAACCCTCCCCTCCCCAGCTAAGCAAATATGGCAACTAGGAAGCATTTTCCAGGGAGGTTAGTAGACGTACAACAGCTACTTGCTATAGAACAGACCCAGTCAGCAGTACAGAAGTTGACAGCTTCTGCAAAGTTGTAACCCTGATTAAATCCAGAGTGGTAAGCACGAGGAAACGTCACAACAAACTCGCCGGCACACTGATTGGTCCTGTACACCTGAATGCAAATTGGGAACAGGAATACCAAAAAAAAAGAGGGGGGGGAGGGACAGATTTTATCAGTCAGTTTCAGAAGCATTTAAGAAAGAAAAAAGTCTACCGTCTTAAAATAATCGGTGATAAAAAATAATTCATGCCAAGAATTATCAGCCAAAAAGAAATTTTCAAGGAAAAAATGTTACTCTCTGAGGTACTGTGTTTCCTAACTTGATAAATTTTTACCAGAAAAGAATTTTTCTTTTTTTTCTTGTGCTGTAAACATTGGTAGAGGACAGAATCTCCTCCTACTTTTGGATAAGTTTTTAGAAATTCATTGATTGGCTCATGTATCTTATGGAGATAATCCAACAATCAGTTTTCCTGAATTTCACTGTTTTTATATTATTTTTGAAAGTTCTAGATTCTGGTATACATTAACTCATTAAAGACACTAATACTATATTCATCAATATATATATCAAAGGGACACTAATAATATACTGTCTCAACAAAGTTAGGATAAATATTTGACTCTAAGTAGTAACTCATTAAATTTATACTTTATCAAGTATTAGCACCTTAAACCTAACGATAATTTCCAAAACAAAGTTGGAAAAAATACATGAAGCATTTGAAGTATGTTTTTTACATCTCTGTTTATGTGGGGGGAAAAAAAAGCCAGCTGTGAAGTCTTTATCTAAAATATCTCAAAAATACAGGCATTAGTTATAACTACCACTGAAATTACCTAAACTCTGGTTAAGCAGTGGTGATAGAAGTTTTGTCAAAACCAGATTAACATTTCAATGAAAACAGAAGGTTACTTTAAGGCAATGATATACAAAACGGGATTCAGACCTTTCTTAACCAAATGTTTTCCCCTTCGGGATATAAACTCTAGTTTGGCTACAAGATGACATCAACGTTTACTTCCAGTTACAAACTGAAGCATGAACCAAAAGTTAACATAAAGTTAAATGAAAAATACGGAAGGGAGACGAAAGAGACTCACAGGCACCCCATGTTCCATGAGCACATTGGGGTTCATGATGGTGACTAGCTGATGTAGTAGATCAGGCTGGGATTCAAATAACTCCGGGGCCAGCTCTCTCATCACCTCCTCCAGCTGCTCCGCGGCATGGGACGGCACGCCATACCAGGTCTTTGGCTCCCCCCTAACAAAGGAAGTAACTGTTTAGCTGGGCAGAGAATGGAGCCAAAGAGGCCAAGGTCTCTGATTCAAATTCACGGAATCAAAACTAACTTGCCTTGTTCTATAGCGACAGTTATATGCCGTGAATCTTTGCAACCGTCTCGTAAGTCTGTACTACTGCTCATAATGGGCGGTAAGGCAAAAGTATATGGACAATTTATCTACTTACATACTTATTGCTACTGGGAAAGCAGCAAGAGAAAGTACGTGAGTGCATTACACTAGATCAATGAGAGTATCTTCAACCAGGAAAGTCACCACAGGAAAAGTCGAGTGTTTATTCCAAAGGAAACTGATATGCTACTACCCTGATTGACAGGTCCACTGTATATTCTAATTATACTCACAATGATCAAAGTAAAAATCAATGCTTTCTATAGTGCCTTCATATAATTCCACTGAGTTCAACTTTACTATCCAATGAAATAAGCCACTGCCAGAAATTGCTGGAACTATGAATATAGTTCATCTATATAAAGCTTAAGGATCAAAAAATTTGGCATCATGAATTCATTAGAGTTTGGTAAACTAGAATTCATTTCTAGTATTAAGTAGTACGCCTATGAACCACATGTAGCCGCACTATTTATAGACTAGCTGAACTTCATAATCCTAATAAAATTCACCGTGCGTCACTAATGCTGAAAATGTTCTCTGTGCTGTCCAATACAGGGGCCCCTCCCCTAGTCAAGAGAAACTACTGTGCACTGAACTGAGAAAGCACATTTTTAATTTTACATAATCTTTAAGTAAATAACCACATGTGGCTAGTGGCTGTCACATCACGCAGCACAGCAATATAGCACAGAAAGAAAACCACCAGCCCCCGACAGCATAGTGTGACCTGAGGGGACTATCTTCCAAGTGGAGAGAAAAGTATCCTTTAGTTAAGACTGTAGTAACTGGGCCTCCCCGGTGGCGCAGCGGTTAAGCGCTGCGCTGTGGTGCTGTCGGCAGCGGCGACGCGAGTTCGACGCCCGGCCGGGGAGAATCCCACATGGTGCGGCAGACCTCTCCTGCCTCGCCCGCTGCTCCCCTCAGCAGTGTAGTTCTGATCTGCCTGTTCTGCTCCCCACTCTGTCTCTGGTGAACCCTCTCGTCGC